>VYZP01046675.1:0-23500 GCA_013400635.1 Hypocryptadius cinnamomeus | reverse complement strand
TTATTCTAGTTTTATGCAGAACTGCCTTTAACTTCTCTAAAGTCACATTAGTATTGCCAGTCAAAATAAGGTCTGTGGCTAGATATGCACCCTCAAAAATCATACAATGTAACATTGTTTTAAGGTAGAGATAATAGATATCTGTGATTACTTGATTTATACATTCATTAACAGACATAAATGAACTAATGCTTGGTTTAATTTTTGGGGTTTCTTAGTTGCATCTATGGAAGTTGTATAAGAGAACCTTTCTGTGTCAGCATGTTCAAATTTATTTTGTTTTTTGTAATGGAAAGGATAGTCTGTAGTTTGAGCCTTGCTGTGGTATTTTGGCACTAATCTGCTTTAATCTAGATCAGGCAAAATAAATTTCTTGTTTCTGATCCTTAAGGACAAATCTGTTGCCACTTATAACTGCCTGTATGACAACTTGAGGGTAAAAGGCCTTTATGCTTCACAGCCTGGTTAAAGACACTGAGAATAGGTTTTTTGGGTATTTTTTTTCCATTCTTGAACTAAGGAATTAAATCTGTTCTTGGGATCTGGCTATCCATAACACTAAGGTATTTCTTTCTCTGCCCAAAGTTAACCTGTTTGTACTGGAGCATTGCATGCTTTGAAATATGCACTGTTATCATAGAAAAAAAAAAAAGAAAGTGTAAGGCAAAAGTGGCAATTACTGGAGTTCTGTATTGGATCACGTACAGAATTTTTTGCACCAGATATTCCTGACATTCCCCTCATGTGAGTAAAGAAGCAGGGAGAGAGCACACAGGGAAGTAAAGTTCTGTCTTATCAGACTTCCTGTACAACTTCAAAGCAGTATGACAAATAGTTTCCAGAGATCTTCTAGGTCAGCAATTTTGAAAGTCTTTCTGAAATACCTTGCCTATAGTAGCTGTACAACCTGGATGTCTGCCTTTGCTGGTTCAAAAGCTCCTGCCTATCAGTACAAGCATTTCCCTATGCAAAGCTGCCAAACTGGTTTTGTCCAGCCTGCGGAGTTCACCCATCCCAGCTTGCAAGGCCAGGCATGAGCTGGAAGAACTCCTGAACTTGTATGGTGTGAAACTCCCTCTCAAGTTTCATAAGCAAGATGAACACATTTGACTGAAATACAGTGGGAATAACAGGTTGGGGCACTTTTCTTACCTGACTCTGGTAAGTTTTTCCGCAGAAGTTGCAACATATTTTGCATGTGTCTGGTGATCTCTCACACTTTGCTCGTAGATGGTGTCCTGGATAACAATCTGGAGCTGTCTGTCAACACCACTGAAAGCTCTTTGGGTTTACTTTTGGCAGTTTCCATGGCTCTGAGTTACTTGCAAGAAGTACTCTGTGAACTTCCCTATCCCAACTCCTTAGCAGAGGTCAGGCTCCAGGCAGATTGCCATCCTGCAAAGAATTTCATGTCATCTAAAACTTCTGAAAATATCATTAGTGAGGTATCAGCAGCCTGGAGATCCATGTGATTATTAGGGATATAAAACAAGATTAAAGTCTCTCTGACCTGGGGACATCAAGAGTTTGAACTTGATCTCCAAGCAAGGTGTGACACTTGGGATGGTCCTGTGCAGGACAAGGAGTTGAACTCGGTGATCTTTATGGGCTCCTTCCAACTCTGCATATTCTGTGTAGTTGCTTGCCCACTAGCTATGGTGAAAAACACAGGTGGTTTCTTAATTGATGGGGGGTTTTGTTACTTTGTGTTGCTTTCCTTTCCTTGTGTAAGAAGACTAACAAAGCATGATTTCCTCACTAAGGGTGCAGAAGGAAGGTTTCTTTTAAAATAGGATAGGAAGTATATTTCCTGCACAGCTCTAATGACAATATTCTTTAAGTTCTGACAGTATTTCAGGTAAGGAGTGTCTCTGGGAAGATGGGAAACTTCCAGGAAAAAAATATCCCCCTAAAAACATCTGTTTCCAGTATTTTCTGGCTCCTGTTCAAGCACAGAATTAGTCAAAGATGGCCCCACATTTACATCCACCCTTTGCTTTTGCTTCCGAGAGGAAGCAGAAGGTGCACAGGAAGGGAAGGCTTTTTCGTTCATATTTGTGGTTAGTCAGGCTTGAAAAGCAGCTCAGCCTTGATCCAAGCTGAACTTTGTTTTGGCTGATGGATCTTCTTCTGTCAACACCAATTCCCCCATCCAAGCTCATCAAAGCCATTTGTAGGAGCCTGCACCTAGGTGCTTGTGTCAGTGGGGAAAGGGAACGCCATCGGCTCCCTCAAACCTAAGAATTTTGCTCTCTCTGCTGGGTGAGAGCAGTGAGTACCAGCAGGGCAGAAAGCTTTATGGAAGGGCAATGAGTAACAGGGAGCAGCAGGGCTGACTTGGCACTTGGAGCATGTCCCTGCCAGTGTCCTGGCCTCTCCTGTAGGTTCTCAACATGCTGCTGTGCTGCTTACTGCTCCTGCACTTCCTGGAGGGCAGCTGGCAGCAGCACAGGCTGGGGCAGGGTGTGATCTGGCTCCTGCTGGATTGCTGCAGTCAGGAAGGGAACAGTCCTGGAGAAGTTTGTGCATACAGGTTGGCTCCAGCAGGCACTGGCATTCAACAAACCTGCAACCAGATCCTGTGCCTCAGTGCTTAGCTGCTTCATAGAAAGCCCTGTTGCTTACAGCATTACTCCAAGGAAATGGTGGGTTTGGCTTTTCCCCTCATTTGGAACTTAGCCTTGCTAACTATCCCCACACAGCAATTCCTAGTGCATAGCAAAAATGGGTACAGAATGCAACGTTTGTCAATTTGTTTGTTGTAACCTTTGCTGAACAAGCTGAAGCCTTAGATAACAGGTAAAGGTCATTAAAGCTAGGCCAATTCATACCTGTATTACCAGTGAAATTTGAAATGCTGTCTGCTGCCTCTTTGTACAAATTGTCAGATGCACACACCTTGTAAATGGCAGTACTACTGGTGATGTACCTTTTAGTCTTGATTCTTGGTTGCTGTGAGCTGCTCTGCAGTCATAAGAGCACAAACATCTGCACACCTCTTGGCCTCCTAGTTCTGTCAAAGGAGCATGAAGCCTTTCTCCTCCTCACCTCTCAGAGTTTTCTACCTTTTCCTACTGTGGAATACTGGGTGAGAGTAAAACCCCAAATTGTGTCAGGCTGTGCTGGAGAAACAGCCAGGAAAAGCAAGTGTGTGGAGGAAGCATTTAGGGAGCAGAGAGGTTTTTAACTGTGGGATCTGAGTTGCTTCACATGCTAAAGGGGCAGTGCAATTCTCCATATATATAATAGAGTGATTCTATGTATATAATAGAGGAAAACCCATGAGAGCTATCCCAGACCCTTTGCTTAATGTTTGGGATTTCCTGTCCAGGATTGTTCATTTATTTCAGGCTTAAGTAAATGAAAAAACATAAGCTCTACTGGGGTCCTGTAACCACAGCCTTGAGCAAATTGTGGTGCTCCACAGCAGCAATTCCTATTGGTGAAAACTGAACCTTTGACAAAAGCAGAGGGAAGAGCATGTCCTGCCTCAGCAGCCAGGGGTGGCATGCTGAGAATGGGACCACAACAAAGGGATCCTAGCAGGTAGGTTATCAAGGTGAGCTAGTGTAATTCCCCAGAGCATCAGCTGGTTCAGTGTGAGGTCAGGTTTTGGAGGCAACTCTTCCAGTCCATGGGTTTGGCCTCATAGCCCTGGTCTCCAGAGGGCTGCTGCATGCCACCACAGCCTTTCGGCAAGTGAGCACTCCAGTTTTGGTTTTTTGCTCCTTTTCCCCCACACTTCAGTGGTTACTTTCCTGCCTCCAAGGCTCCTCAGCCACCTCCCACTGATGATGGCACATTGATCCACAGAGCAGTGTCCCCCATCCTAGAAAGAGAAATCTCCTCTCTCTGGCACACAGTGCTGGGTGAGTTAATTTCCAGCTGAAGAATGTTTGCAGGGTGTACTTGGGTGTTCCTCTGAGCTGGTGGCAAAGGAAACTGAGCAGGAGGTGCTAACAAAGGAGGAAGGGCCTGTCTGCAGCAGGAAGCTTTGAGAAGTAGGAATTTAAGGGATGAAAAGTTGTTGACTTGCTGTAGCTCACGTCAATCTGGCAGTTCTGTGTTTATAGAACTTGCATCCTCTTCCTGTTTACATCACGTTCTTCTGAGCTTTGCACCTTGCATGAGAAAGGGTGTCAACTTCAGAAGATCCTTTCTGAAATAGATGCTTTAAGCTATGAATTCTTTTAAGAAAAAAAATGTTCCTTACACAATGCTACTCTTGATGGGTGTCTGGTGAGCAATTTCAAAACAATTGTTCCTTCATAACTCATAGCTGCTGCTCTGTGGCAGTAAAAATGTGTAGTACAATAAAATTGTTTGCATGCTACCTTGGGTTTGGAATGGTAGGGAAAAGTATAAATGTTCAAAATAACAGCATTCTGAAGTAGGGACCCATCCACTCTCCTTTGGAAGATGTAAAGTTATGGCTTTTGAAAGGATGTGGGTCCTTTGAAGTTCTGTACCTAGCTTTCCTTGTAGGAAGAGCCAAGTTCGATTTCTCATCTGGACAGTGTATGAAATTTAATGTAGAGGTCTTGTGTCAGCTTTGGGATTGAAGATCCATCTTGTATACAGTTGTGAAAGACTTTGAAAGCCTGCAGTCATAGGTGCTGTGACAACTGGCTGAAAGTACACCAGGAACTCGTGAGGAAACGCAGCAAATGCTGAGCACACAGTCTGCGTGCAGCAAGGGGGCTGCAACACACTAAGGGAAATTAATTTTTTGCAGATGTTCTGTGACTGAGCCAAAAAGAAGGAGGGCCAAGAGGGCCATATTGCCTCTGACCTGTATGCTACAAATGCTCATTTTTCCCCCCCTCACCAGCTGCGTTTATGGTGTATGTGTGGGACAGATGAGAGCTCTCACTTGAAACCTACTACTGTTCTGTATGCTAAAGAACTGGGTATCCCCTGCATCCTTTCTGTTCTCCCTTCTCTATCTGCTCCTGATGTCTGTAAGAGTAAGACAGAGTGTGCAGTGTTAGAGAGCTGAATATAGCAGCTAAATAAGGGAGAAGCTTGCTGGAGTCCTTAAAGCTGTATAGCAAGCATGTACTTTGCTAATCTTAGATGGGCTTTTATGTCAGCATTTCAAAAATAACTCTGAAAGATTCCTTTTCACCGTAACTACAATAAAAGAGAAAATATAGAAGACGACTCTTGAGCTGACTTTTGAGAGGCAACAAAAGTCTGTAATTGAAGTTCTTCTCCAGGCACTTCAAGGAAGTGCAACAATACCTGGGAAATCAAACTGAAAGGACTCAAAGTCAGATTGAAAGGTTGAAGGCACTTGCAGGATTTTGCCATCACTAATTCATTGAGTATCTTCTATGAAATAGTTCTTAAAATGAAGCTGTTTCCAGTGTAATACTGGATGGTCAAAAGCACAACCTTGCACTACTCTTGACTCTGCTTGTTCCCAGACCTTCTGAGGCACGGCTCTTCCTGGGACTGCCAATCCTTTTTCTGCTTTGCAGTCATTTTGTTAAATCCTTCACGGCTGACCTTCTGAGCCTCAATCCAAGCTGTTGCTAAATGGAACAAACTTGACTCAAATTATGCATGCAAGCACCTGACCTGAAGCATCCTCATCCTCACAGGTCATAACACCTTCCTTAGAAACCAGTGAGAAGCCTGAGGAGTCCTCTCTTGGAAAACCAGTAGAGCCTCTTTGGCTCCTGTAAGACAAACAGAAGGAGATAATATAGGAGAAACATGGCTATTGTATTCCTGTTGGGATAGAATCTCAAATGCTAGAGAGATGCTGCTCTTCAGAGAAGTCTAATCACAGGGTTTTACTGCTGTTTGGGAGGGGAGCAGTGTTTTTTCTATTCTGTTTTATCTGTGAAGTCCCAAAAATGAAAGATAAACAAAGTCTTTACTCCAGTGCCCTGGTTATGCCATTACATTTGGCAGCCAGGGGTGCAGAGAGTAAGGAGCTGTCATGGACAACAAAGACAGTCCTGTTTATTCACTTGAAATACTATTATCTGAGTAAGTTCTGATCTGTGGGTTTCTGTGGTCCATGCACAATTAGGGAGGTGATAGCAGCCCAGATTGGCAGCGTACACTCTGGTCTTCTGGGTCTGTCAATGCTACCTGCTTCACTGGGCTGTCAGGCAGAAATGTTATGCTCATTAGCATGGGAAATTACACTCATTTTTTGGGTGTTGGATAGAAAACAGCAAATGGAGACAAGCCTTGAATTTGGAAAGGAGCAACTCTTCAGAGACCATGAGCATTTTCTGTTCATTTTGCTCTAAATGGCCAGAGGAGAGATAACTAATGAGCCAGTACTCAGATGTGGTCCTTGCAGATAATGCAGCATCAGCTGTTTGGGACCTGGCTGTTCAGTAAGTCAGGCAGGCTGTTTGGTTTCTGTCCCAAATGCTCATGTTCTCATCAGGAAGAAAAATCAGAACTGATGCTAATTGGCATGGCAGAGGCCACCTGCATGTGAGGGGAGGGTGAGCAGGCCCTGAGCACATGGGCTGGGAGAGGACTGGCCCAGAGCAGGGAATGCTGTCTGTGTTGCTGACTGGGCTGAAAGCAGAGGACAAGTCAGGCTGGCACTAATTTTGCTTTCATAGCCATTGAGGCTTGCTGGGAGATATGATTCATCATGTGAGAGGTGAAGCTATGACTCCAGATTGGGGATGCTAGTAGAGACTGGGAAGGGACAAGCTCTGACCAGCTGGGATCATATCACAGAATTATGAATATCCTGAATTGGAAGGGACTCACAAATACAACTCTTAGCCTGGACATGACAACCATGACATGGTTGTTGAAGTTAAGACCTTTCTGCCTGCAGAAAATGCTATCTGTTCAGAAAAAGTTTTATTCTTCTCCAGCATGCCTTTAGCCCTGTTCTGAGCTGAGATTGTTGCAGTTCATTTGAGGGAGCTCCCCAGGGAGTCACTGGAGGAGCCCCCTAAGCTGTGTGTTCTCTGGTAGCAGCAGGCTGACAAGGAGACTCCACACAGCTTCTGAGGGTGCTGATTAGATAAGGGTTTATTGGGGGTCCCACCCCTGGGAGCAGCATGGTTTCTGAGGGAGAAAGGGGAGAGAGGGGGAGCCTAGGGGAGAAAAAAGGGCCAAGGGGGTGTCTCATCTCCCTTGCACAGCTTAAGAGGAAGATTCAAAGGGGGTGCAGAATCTGATTTGGGCCAATGGGATCACAGATACATGAGACTTCAGGGGAGGGTCACAGCTTGGAATAAACTGTACATTTTCAAGGGATGAGACAGAGCATACCACTTAACTAAAATGTAACACCACAGAGGTTTTAGGGCTACTGGCATCTGTGCAACAGAGCTGTTGCTCTGGTTCAGATGCCATTGCAGCTCTCCCACCTCTGAGCTGTGAGTCTCTGCTAAAGGAACACACTGCATCTGATACCCTGGTAGATAATAAGACCAGTTTTTACTGGCTCCCTACTTGTTATTCAAGTGAAGTGCACTGGAAGTGAGGCCTGCATTACCTGGAGAGGAAGGTGAGAATGATACCTGCATTTACATCTGTTGGAGTATGGGAAGAGCTTTAAAGCTAAGCAGTTTACCCATAACCAGTGGATGGCATGGCATTTCTTCCACATGGCCAACTGTGCCTCTTCTCTTAAAATACACTTGGGAAAATAAGTGAATCATTTCTCATCAGGCTACAAGAATTTTGAAACTCCTCTCCAGGGCTCCTTCTGCACTCTTCTGTGTGCATCTTAATTTCCTGTAACAGTCCTAATCCGCTTCCCATAGGTACCCATGGGAGCATTGTTATCGATCTCAACTGGAAAAAGAATTGTTTCTCTCCCTCATTACAGCTGCTATTAACTGGCATAGTTCTTGTCTGTCTCCATCACAGGGGCCATTAATGTAATAGGTCAGAGAAAGTGAGCTCTGCCTCTGCCCCTCAAAGGTGTCCCAGCAGTGTGGGGATGGAGCACGTTGTCTGAGAGGGAGCTGCTCTAGCTGCCCATCCACTGTGGAGTGCTCAGACCTGGGGCTGTCACAAAGGGCATCCTTTGCTGGCATTCACACCCCCACGTGATGTCTGGGAGAGTGATACAGGTGACAGGCTGCTTTTAATTGCCTGTTCCTGGAGCAGCCTCTGGGCTGAACTGGCACTCGATAGCTTGTTACCTGAGTGGCCTCCATGGGGTTCCTGCAGAGCTGCTGGGAAGAGAGGTGCTCACTTGGCCTTGGAGCTTGACTTCCTCCTCTGCATTCTCAGAGTAACTAGCCACCAGAGCACGGGTGAGCTGCCAATTTAATCAGTGCTCTTCCTCCCGCAGCAGCATCACAGAGCACTGTGATCTTCCTCTTCAGCACTGGGAGTATCCAAATACAGGGCCAGGCCTCAAGTGGAGAAACTGGAAGCAGATTTGGTGGAGAAAATAGAAGGACAGTGGAGCCCCATGAGTGTTCTAGAGGCAAGTCACAGGACCAACCAGAAAGATTCTGGGTTAGCTGTGGCCCCCAAAAAACCCTACCTAAAACCCTGCCTAAATTTTAGCTACCTGAACTAGTTGCATGGAAGGCCAGAGGGAGGTGTAGAACAGGCTTGTCCTTGTCTTGGGCTGGCCACTGGAATGTGTCTCAGATCATGATGCCTCCCAGGGAAATCCCTTCCTTCTTGTAAAGCAGCCCCTTTCTTCCCTGACTGCAGAAGGGGAGGGTGATGCTCATTCCTCTGTGTTTGTGCCCCCATGCTTGCAGTGCCTTGGGCCAGCCCTTGCACAAGGCATTTGAGACAGGAGGGCAGAGCAAAGGGTTGGTCCTTCTGCCCTGCACAGCCTGCTGGCACAGGCCAGCTACAAACACCTGTGTTACAGTAGCAGTCCCAATGTTCAGGTCTTGCCAGGTATGTCCACACATGGCACTCAGCCTGAGACCAGCACCGTGCCTGTGCTAAGTCTGTTCTCTGCAGTTAAAATCTGACTGATGTCACAGATCTCATTGCCTGATGTCTGTCCTGAATGTTTTCTTGCGCCCATACAGACTAAAAGGGATATGGAGGAAGAGATAAGAAAAATAAGCTTCTGTGGTAGGCAACAGAGTCTTCAATCCTGAGAGATCAAAAGCATCAGACTTCAGTCTGGAAAAAGGAAGACTTGGTGATGTGCTTTTGGGGGGGAAAGAAAATCAGAAAATGAGATTAGAGAAGTACTCATAGTTCTGCACACGGCCAGTATGCAGAGCTTGCTAAGAGCCATAGAGATCTGTAATTACATTTGTATGGATTATACTAATCCATGAATTTGTAGCCCATGGGACCTGGCCATTTTGGGCTAGAGAAATACAGAATTATCAGGCAGTGCTTCATGATGTGCTAGTACATGTCTTGTGGCTTTTTTTCTTAACCCCAGGAGGGCCTTTCTAGTAAGGTGCTGCTGCCCTTCCACAGTCTGTGTTCTGGTTGACAGTGATAACTTTTCTTTTAGGGAGTGGAGCTTCAATTGTACATTTAGGAGGCAGGAAATCTTTACCACTCTTTGAACTTGCTTTAAGGCACAGCATAATCAGGGATTTATTTAAATATAGTCAAGTAACTTACATGTTCTTATTTTCTTACTCTGGTGTTGGTCATGCAAATGCAGGAAATCTTAACAAAAATCGCTGATCGTAGTTTACATTGTTCACCTTTGGGATTAAACTCAATGCAGCTTCATCTGTGTGACTTCTAACATTCCTGATTCTCTGTCTTAACACTGTGATTTCAGGGTCTCAGCCCCCAGAGGAGATGGCTCAGCTCAGGCTGCTCACTGGCATTTCACTGCTTGAATCCCAGCTCTTCCTCTTGACTTTGGTAATTGCAGATATCTCTGACAGTAACAATTTATTTGAGAATTTTTTTAACTTGCTAATGTCTCTGCTGGGACAGAGGGAGCACTTTCATAAGCCCACGGAAGAGTAATATTCTCTAAGGAAGCTGTTGAGGAGTGTGACTACTTACATATCCACCTGCAACAAGAGGTTGTGGCTAAGTTGTAACACCTTACACATTATTAAGTGGACTGAAAGATAAATTTGAAAATCATCAACATCAAAGGATCATGGCATGGGTTAAAATAATTGACCGTTTCACTAAGGTATTGAGCAGCCTTCATGCCTCCTGAAACTGAGGATGCTGAAGGGGTTTATGAAGTGACCATTTAACACATCTGGTACTGAACACTTCAGTCTTAATGGAGAACACCAATGGGACAACTTCAGCTGATAACACCTGCTCAGTATTTGACTGGACTCTGTTTTGTGTTACAGAGTTTGCATTACTAATGTTGTAGGCAGCCCACTAGTCAAGGTCACGCTTCTGTTGGTTCTGCAACCATTATTTCTTGGATCTTGGATCTAGTCAAAGTGTTTTCTTTAAAGATGTACAAAACCAGGCAAGACAGATGAGTTGTGCCAGGGAGTAATCCTGAAGAGTCTTTCTGAACAGTCATGTGTTTCTAGGAATTCACACTGGGAGCAAAACCACATAAAATGCATCTTCCATTTACTGGGGGCAGGGAAATAGCAATATAGTAATGGAGGGGCAGCAGGGCTCACAAGTGCCATTTGGGAAGATTTAAAACAGCAGTAAATTAATTTCTGAACTTCAGTGTGCTTGTGAACTACTAACCTGATGTGACTGCTTCCTGGCATATAAAGCACTTCTAAAAATGCTGCAGCATGTGATGCTGCCATCTGCTATGAGATGGTGGCATCTTCATAGTGGCCTATAACAACAGGCCAGACTCTCAGCAGACTTCATGTATTCCTCTGTGAAGCATGGATGATTTCAGTACCCCTCTCAGTACCCTGCCCAGACTCTTATTTCCGACCAAAATCCAGGAGCTGATCCAGAGCATGGCCAGCCTTTGTCCCAGACACTAGTGGCTGTAAATTGCCATTAATTTTGGTGGCACTGGAATTCAGTACCTATAGTGAGAGGTATGGGAGGAGGGAAGAGACAGATGTACCTCGACTGGCTCACCTGTCAGACACCCAGCAGAGGGGTGCAGACAGACAGCTCTGCCCTTCTTGACTTAACCACAGCTGGACGTAGTTCATAGTGTGTGGATTGATGGGTGTTAGAGAGGGATAGCTGTCTTTAGCTTGCTCCAAGAAAGTCAGTGTTCCTTATCCTGACAAAGTTAAGAAATAAAAATAAATGGAATATTCTCTTTGTCTCAGTCACATAGTGCATCTGCTCTGGGCTGAAGATACTGTTTCTTCCTCAATATTACTCACCTGCTGCTCATGAGAAAGTCAACAGAGTTACTAAAACTTCATTAGAAGTCTCCAAGATGGAAATAGAGAGAAGGGAAATATGACCCCAAGGATGGGGAATGGAGGGGGAAGTTGAGGAGAAATATCGTGTTGTGTAGAGCATTTAAGATTTAAAACTCAGTCACATTTGCAGAGTAAGCTGATATGTGTGGTTCAAAATGGCATGTGAAATGCTGCTTTGCCAGCACTCCTGGGGATGTGCATCCTGTTCCCTGGTTCAGTAGGGCTCAATAGAGCTGTTATTCCTTCTCTGCAGACTATTTGGCACCACCTGCTGTGACATGGCTGTGGTCAAAACAGGCTCCTAGAATCACAGAGGTACTTTAAAACTGGCTAAGCATGCTCTGACAAAGATATGGATGTGCCAGAGCTTTCATACAAAACATGTCTGATGTGCTGAAGTAGGACTTGGCTCAACAAGATATTAGAGATTCACTGGCAGAGCGAGTTCTGAGGCAGGTGTGGACTTTTCCCTAGTCCTACTGTGTCCCTTTGCATCTGCTGATGCAGAGCATCCTGTCACTTTGTGCACAGCCAGTCTTTGGCATCATGGAGCAGTGTAGTGCAGTGAGGCTGCCCAGCCACTCTCAGAAGCTTCCCTGGCACGGGAATGAGAACTACAGCAATTATGTTAAGTAAGAAAGTGCAGACCTACTTTTACCAGCTAATTACTGAGTTGGAATCAGTTAATTAGCCCATGTCATGATGCAAGCAGGGTCTTTTATATGCAGATAGGAATTAGAAGTATCAAAGGGCTGCAAGGTAGGGAAGGAGGAAATGGCCCTGTGGATTGGATATTGTGCCCTACAAAGAGAGAATTTCAGTCTGCCAACCAGTCCTGATTATCTTGCCCTTATCTAGACAATCTCTTCCCTGACTGCTGCATGAAATGTGGTATATCTCCCAATGAACTGAGGGTTACTAATGACTGCATTCAATTTTCTTAGTTTTGGTGGGTCATTGGTAAGACAGTCCCTCCCTACCCCTCTCAGTGTGAAGCTGATGAGACGCAGTGGTGGGAATGGCAAACTCCCTGGGTGGGTGGCATGGAGGGTTTCTCTGCTGCCTTGGACTGGGCTGCCTCATGGCAAGTGTATGCTACTCATTTTATCAACTAGTAGAGAGGATAAGAAGGCAGTGAAAAAGGGGCCTCCAATGCAGGGTGCAGAATAGAAATGAGCAGCAGTAGGTGGAGGAAACTCTTTGAGCAGGATGCCCCTGTGCAGAGCAGGCAAATGGTGGGGGTGTTTTGGATTCTCTCCACACTTGGACACAGGTTTTTATCTTGGTCAATGAACCTGGTTTCATCTGGGGGGAAAATGTTCACAACATTGTTTTGGATTGAATATTAAATAAAATTTTAAAAACTAAGGTAGGATTATTTTAGTGAATCCAATTATGTCATTGCTGCTACCTTGAAATGCCTGAGCAGAATGATCCAGGCTTTTACTTTACTGCTGCAATGCCTACCTTCTGGTGCAGAGTTTCTGTGTCAAATGTCATCATTCCTGATATTTTATGTGCACCAAAGAGATGAACTCAGAGAGGACCATCATATACCAGCTTCAAAGGGTAAAAGCACATGAGGATCCTAAGCAGAGCTCAGACGCTGTAGGGATGTGGTTGCAGACACTGGAACTCTATCTTCTTGTTGCCTTAGGTCAAGCTTCCCTTAAGCAGCTCAGCTGTTACTCCAAAAGTAAATTGTAAATTGTTACTTGGGCTTAAACCTTATATTTGGGTCAGTGCCACTCATAAAGATGCAATTCAGAAGTGAAATGCCCTTACTGGTTGCTGTTACAAGAAACCTGTGTCAGTGTCTGTCTAATCTCGGGTTTCTTTAGTATTTTAATAGCAGAGCGTTGCAGCCGTGTCAGTGGTGTGCCTCTTGCCTGCATTTTTCTTGTGGTATCACTTTGTGACTCTCCTTGGAGAACTCCACATGATCCTGCACACTTTAATACTCCCTCAAGCAAAACCTCTTAAAGGATTACTTTGGCTTGTGATTAGAAGTGGCAGGGAACACTTGGCAGATCTGAAACTCAACAACGTAGTGCAGTTTGCTTTCTGGGATTCCCCCCCACCCCCCTTATCACAGAATGGTTGCGGTTGAAAGGGACCTCTGGAGATCTTCTAGTCATCTCCCTCCCCCCACTTCCTCCAATCCAGCTATTGAGAATGTTTCGGAGTTGTCAGATTGCAAATGATGCCTGAAGGGGAGGTGGGGTTTGGTTCTAGACCCAGTGTTTAGTCTAGAGACGGAGGGAATGCTTATTTTTAAGTGCAGGAGAAGCTCTCCTTTTGATAACTGTTCATATAAGTTCTTATACTTTGTTCTTTGCTAGAGAAGGTCTTATATCTGCAAGGGGAAACCTGAAGAAGGAGGCAAGGTCTTCAGAGGGCATCAGAAGGTAGAAAGAGCAGCTGAAAATCAGTATCAGGCCCCTGGGGGAGTATTTGAGACTGGGGGAAGGGGATGCTTGCTGGATGCTTGCATCCATGTTAGGGGCTCCTGTTGAAACTCATTCCCTCCCAGATGCAAAGTGACACTGTTCCTCCATGTGGGGCATAGTAAAAGTTTTCAAGTCCTACTTTTACCCCCAAATTGCATGGGAGAAGTTTTTTCACTTCTTGGTGACTCTTGATATAACTTCCTGGCCACTGGCTGGGAATTGCTGGGGCAACTTATTCAACCTGGGGGAGAATTAAGTAGCACTCAGTGGTCCACTGATATTTACAAGGGCATATGGTTGAAATCCTGTCACCAAGTCACAAGGGAATGCTTGTCTTCTAGTGGGTGCTGGCTTTTGCAGTCTGTGTAGTTACACAGATTCTGCCATTTCCTATGCCAAATGCTTCCTGGAGGATGTCTCACAACTTTTATTCCCTCTACATCAATCCAGGGTTATGCAAAGCTCTGCCTGACTGCCTAAAGGCCTTTAATGATGCCTTTTTAATTATCCCCAGCCTCACTGAAGCACTGTAGGCATTTCCAAAGCCAACCTGGTATCCAAAGTCAGAGACATACATGAAAGAAGGGGTCTGAACGTGCCTGATGCACAGTGCATCCTTGCCTAGAAGGTCCCCACACACTGGTCAAGAGACCTCACTCGTGAGTGGTGGGTTCACAAAAATTAGAGAGGCACGCAGGTTTCATCCTAGCATTAGTGAAGCAAGAATCATCAGAAAGTTCACCTTGCACAGCCTTGACAGCATACAATGTTTCTATTTTAAGGGCATTGGTAAAATTTACCGGAGACTCAGACATTCTCAAAATCATTGATGTGCTTAAAAGCCCTAAGGGACCAGGACCTCTGCCCTTTCATCTACCTTCAGCACTGGGCAGCACTTCTAATTGCTAATTTGGGGATAGTTTGGTGTCACCTATGAGGCATGAGAGGTTCATCCCTCCTCTTTCTCTAAAGCCTTTAATGATCACTAACTGAGCTGCACAGTAATCACCCAGGACTGATGTGTTAACTCCAGCTGAGGCTGGTACAGTGCTGAAAGCCCATGCTCACACAGCCCAGCTTTAGTAGGGTCAGATGGAGATCCAGGCTGTCCTTGACTTTTGAATTTGCTTTTGTTGTATCTCCAGGCAGATGAGTTTCCTTTTCCCTTGCAAAGATGGGAAGGAAGGTGTGTGAATGTGCTGCTGCAGCTGATAATCCCCTGTGAGATCCTGGGCTCCCTAGTTCAGGCATGTGTGGTGCTGACAGGGTCCTGTAGCTCTTCCTGTGATTCTGTAATGAGATTAACTCCTCTGGGGGAGCTGGTGGGACAAGCCCCTGCCTGCCCAAAATGTACCTTTTGCCTCCTACTTCCACCAGTGGAAACTAAACTTTCTTGCCTCTCTGGTGGTGTTCTTCCAGTGCTTTTTGCAGTGATAGGGAGAAAATTAGTAGGCACTTGGGGTGTGGGGCTAGAGAAAAATGGCTATGCTCTCTGCCTGGCTGGTCTCAACCTCTCAAGAAGCAGATGTGTGCAAGGCTCGGATGAAAACAGCTCTCTTTGACCCGAGCCCTGGGGATCCTCACTCCCTGATGAGCATGCCTGCCTCCCCTGAGTGTCAGGCTTTTGGCAGGCTTTGACCTAAAGGAGTGAGGGTAAAGCATCTGGGCTCTGTTTATTCTCTGCGATGGAGGATGCGTGCCAGGAGGGGGGTGTGCCCGTGCACATGTGCCGAGTGCAGGGGTGAGCGCTGCCACCACCACCCATGTCCCAGAGCTGATGTGCCAGCCTGTGGCAGAGGCAGGATGCTGTGAAGGGAGATCAAAGAGGAAAGCTGAAACGAAAAGATGACTACCAGCAGTGGGGAAAAAGCCTTGAATTCCAGCACGAAGTTTGCTCCTTTCTTTCCAATCAGTGCACCACTAAGGACATGCATAAACCATATGTTAAAGGTGTTAGAGGGATGAATGTGGAGCATATGTGTTTGCCTGAGCCTCTACCTCAGGGTGGACTGACTGGAGAAAAGTTAAGCACTCTGGGAGCTCCCAACCATAAGACATCAGACCCTTTGGTTAGTTTGGTCAATTTAGACTCTCTGTGCACAGGAATTAGGAATATTTTCTTCTACTGATTCAACACCTAGAGCTAAGTAATATCTCACATAACCCAGTGACCATTAAGTTTGAGGTAAAACGTGAAGCTTATTAATATGTCTTGCAAAAGATAAGCAGTCTGTGTTACCAATTTATGGGGGAAGTGAATAAAAAAATCCCTAAATGATTGTTCTGCTGTTCTCAATATATCTTGTGGGAAGAACTTCCTAAAGCCCGAGAACTAAGGCTGCAGAACAGGAGACATTAACCAGGTGATTTGCTTCTCCTTCAGAACATAATATTGCTCATTGGGTTTTTGTTTGGTTTTATTTCCCCTTTTTTCCCCACTATAGTAAACCAAATCAGTATTACATTTCTAATTCAGGATAATAAAAAACCCCACACATAGAAGGAAATAAAGCTGATGATGCCTTATTGTTCCCATGTCATAATCAGGGAGTATTACTGTGCTGGAAGAGCTGCTCTGTGTTGCTGCCTTCAGTTCACAAGACTAGAGAGGAGTTCCAAGGGCAGTTGAGTGTTTGGTACAGGTATAGCATATATTCATTCAAGGAGTTTGGGGTACTTGATGAGAAGACAGAGAAGAACCATTTCCCATCAGGATTAATGGAGAGAGACTGGTTTCACTTGCTACAGTTCATTATAGAAAATTAGCAATGACAAATCACGTATGGCTGTGAGAGGCAGGGTGCTCTTTTCACCTTTTCTTTCTCATTTAACAAAACCAAGCAGCACTACATTGATCAGCACAAACATCCAAGACAAGCAGTGCCTGATGGCTTGGTGTTGGTTGAGTTTCTTTGGGTTTTCCTCATGATGAGCAATGCTGCAAGTGGCTGTGCTGCCTCTCAGGCTGGAATGCTGTCCAAGTGCTGTGGCACTGCCTCTGCTCCTGGGCCACCATGTCTGGTGGCCTGTCCTCCCTGGTACTGCACCATGGCATGTGTCCCTAGCTCCTGAGCCCATTTAACCTGTCTGCACGTGGGAGGGAAGAAATTTGGCTCATAAGCCTAGGCTTCTCCCTAGCCTGGCTGTGAAGCATTTTGTAATAGCTTCAGTCTTTGCTTCCTGGGGAAGATTTAGAGGAAGGCCTTCCCTAGCATTTGGTTTCACTTGCCCTTTTGAGCTAAGGTCAGGATCAGAGAATGGGTAAATAGGCTTTCCCAACTTGCTGACATCCAGTTGTTCTGTCCTCCAACTCTGCTCTGAGCTAAGCACCATTTTATGAAAGCATTTCTTTTTCTGTGCCTCTATTTATTTTTTTTTAAGCTAGTAAGGAAAATACATATATTTAAGGTAAAGCCCTGTGACTATTCTTCAAGTCTACACGCATCATACAGGCTGTATAAAACTGAATTGTGGTGTTTTCTGTGTCAGTGCATTACATCTGGGATGCAGAAGGGCTTTATGCACAGTTTCTGGGGAAAAAAAAAATCAGTGGATAATTACTCTCCCTGCTAAAATTATTTTTTTTTCCTATTTTTTTTGTGATTTCTGCTAGATGAAACAACCAGCAGGCAAATCCTTCTCCATGTAAATATTAAAGGACATGAGTGGGTCACATTTTGGGCTTTAGTTGGCAAGCTATCTGTGCTGAATTTTGCTGGTCTTACAACTTACATTAGTTTGCCCTAATCTCCAAAGAGGTTCTTGTACCTCTTTTTCTGAAACCTTGCTTGCTTTTGCTTTTGTGGGGGCACAGCAGAGCTGTCAGTGTGTAAAGTCTTGTCTGTACTGTGTACAGATGCAATGTCATGTTCTTGCTCCTCAGAGTTGTCCATCTAAGTGAGGAAAATAGCTGGGTCAACCAGTCAGCTGCTGCTCTAGGAGCTCATGTTATTGAAATTAAAGGAGTAAACTGTGATGCAGCCCTGAAATTCTACCTGTAGAGCTATGCCTGGCTCCCTGCTGCTGCTCCCAAGCCTTGCTTTGGAGCTGCTACTACAGGGAAACATGAGAGTGGGCACAAAACTCTAGGTTTTGGGATTGAGCTGATAGACAAAATCGTAAGCCTACTTTGACAAGAAAACAGAGAGGTCTTTCCTTTGGAGTTTCAAAGTCTCAGTGTCAGAGAAGCAATAAATTCAAGGTCATTTTCTTCTTGTAAATTGGATTGTCACTGTGAAAAGGTCTCTTAATTTTCCATTTCTCCAGTGAGATCTATCATGTGTCTCCTACCTGTGCCTGACTAGTTTAATATTCTCTCTCTCCTGCCACTTAGTATTCCTGTATGGCTGGTTTAATTTTAAACAATTTATTCAACTTTGCAGGTGATTACAAGAACAAATAGTCTAGTGTTGTATTGACATTTTGTGTCTTTGACAATGCCCCAACGCTGCTCTTCCAGATAAAGAAACAGGGAAAGTGTGACTGAATACCATGCATGTGCAGAATTCAAACATTTCCTTACTCACTCAACCCCAGATGTTCTTTTCCCAGGCCTCATATCCAAGTCTTCATTAGAAATTTGAGAGAAATGCTTTACTGTGGCTGCTGGCTTGGCTGCTTTTCAGGTTCAGGGAGAATCTCCTTTATTCACAGGCCCTTTCTTCTTATTATTTTTTAATGCTTCTCCAGAAACTTGTATTATCATCTTTAGCAGTGCATAAAAATATTCAATATTTTAGAGCTTCTTTGTAGCATGGTAATCTCTGAGACGAAAAAAAAAAATCTGTTGGTCCCAGCCTCATTTTTAATAGGATAGTAAACTAAGAGGATACATGAGGATTATTTTAATCTCACCCTGGAGCTCTCTCCAGCACTACTGCCTATCTGGGACCCATTATGCCTTCTCCAATGCTCTAGAAAACAGGCACTTATCTTGATTTAACAAGTAATGATAGCAAAAGCCTGAGCTGTCATGCTTTAGAAATAATGGATTAGCTAATTGATTGTGAAAAGCAATATTAGGCTGGAGCTGAACACTCTTTGGAGTGCTCTCTTCTCCTTGCTTCAGTGTTTAGTCCCTTGAGAGCATGTTTGTACACTGAGGAGGGGTATATTCAACAAAATCAACTACTCCTCCCACAAAGCACGTGAAAGGGACTGCTAAAGGTGAGCTGCTTTTCCTCATCTTGCAGTTCTCCTGGAGCAGTCCATTGTGTGTGCTCTGAAAGAGCAAGGGAGTGGTGAAGGGTCTAGAACACAAATTTGATGAGAAGCAGCTGAGGGAGCTGGGGGTGTTCAGCCTAGAGAAAAGGAGGCTCAGGGGGCACCATATCACTCTCTACAACTGCCTGGAGGCTGTAGCCAGGTGGGGTTGGCCTCTTCTCCCAGGTAACAAGTAACAGGATCAAAAGGGAATGCCCTCAAGATGCACCCTAAGTGCCAGGGGAGGTTAATGTTAGATATCAAGAAAAAAATTCTTCACTGAAAGGGCTGTCAAGCATTGGATCAGGCTCCTCAGGGAGGTGGTGGTGTCACCAGTGCTAGAGGTATTTAAAAGATATGTTGATGTGGCACTTACGGATGTGTTTTAGTGGTGCACTTGCTTGGCAGTGTTGGGTGAATGGTTTCGCTCAGACTTAAGGTCTTAATCTAAATTATTTTATTATTCTGTTGCTGTGGCAGAAGAAAACATACAAAGCCCTATTTGCCTATGTAGTCTTTAAACCTTTTGGGTCTGGGCTTTAAACCTCTTGGGTCTAGGGACAGCACATGACCTGGGCAGGAAAGAAACTCCATTCTGGAGATTTTCATTGTTTGCAGGTGGCGGGAGACCAGTCTGCCCAGAAGTGAGAATTCTAGCAACAATGTAAGAAAGTGGTCCTTGGGACACTGTGCACACTCTCCTACCTCTCATCATGGCAATGAATGTGTGTAAGAGCATAACTTCGACCTCAGATATTGCTGTAGCCAAGGCACAGTCACACTGCTCTTCCTACAGCCCTTATCCATGGCTAAGGAACTGAGAGGGGGCCAGCAGGATTCAGTTGCACAGCAAGACTGAGTCAAGCTGGGACCCAAGTGCAGGTTTTATCTGTCTGTACAGTTCACTATGTGATACTTATTTCTCCTTCTCATACTGAAAAGAACTACACGTTACTGTCAGGCTTTAGTTTGAATATGTCTTTAGACTGTTTTCAAAAGACATAACAGGCCAGCCCAAGCAGACGAATTACTGCTGTCAGCAGCACAATAATAGTCACACACATGGTTTCTTTCTCCTTTTCTCTCCTCTACTCCCTGTGATGAAACTTCTAAAATGCTGTACACTGCACAGAATGCAAACAGACATTGGGTTAGTTAAAAACATACTTCTCTTTATTTGAAAGTTTTCTATTCACAGATAAAAGGCAGCCAATACATTGCATAGTATGCCTTTTTTTTAAAGTATGCTTATTATCAAATGTGTCTGAGAAAAGGGATGGTTACTGGCTCTAACTTCTCACAACAAACAATGAAGTTAATGGAACAATAAATTAAAGGAGTAGTAGTAGTCCATGTTACATATAAAATAGATGTTAACAGATACAAACATAACATCAATGATGACTGATTCAGTTTCCTTTCTCCTTAGAAATTCAGTGTCTTATTAGAGTGGTTGCCTAAATTGAGTTTTTATTAAGATGCAGTTGTGCTCTGAAGCTTTGAAACACAAAAGCCATACAGTTTTTTTAATTGAATGGGAATGTCTTCAAGAAAACTTGCTAGTGGCAATGAGGATGCTGTTCTCCTGCCCCTGTGGTGGTTGGGTCCTATTCCTGTTGTTGAGCCCTTGCTGCTGCAAGGAGGCATCTGATGCTTCAGCTGTAGCTGATCCTGGCTCTAAGGCACTTCTGGGGCCCAACAACTCTTTACATTGCAGGCACTAGGTATTCAAAGAACAAAACTCTGCAGGGTGGGAGAGTGGGGTGTCATGAAACCTTAGTTTAGTGTACCGGCCATCATCTTTGGGACTGGTGGCACGGTCCTATATAAATGCTCCTTGCTGGAAATGCAGTACCTGGGCCCTCTGTGGTATTGAATCCCAGGGAGCTTCTATGGGTGTTAAAAAAACAGTTTTAAAAGCTGTATCTTGTCAGAGTGCTCTCTTTCCTCTTTACCTGAACTCATGTGGGTTTCCATGAGTGCTTTCTGGCAGGCAGGTTTTGCCCTGGAGCTGGTCCTGTGCGTGGGCTGAATGTCAGGGTGCCACCTGCACTTGTCTCCTGCCTTAAGCTGGAGGCAAACACCTTGTTCATCTGTTCAGGGGAGCTTCAGAAAGTGCCAGAGCTATGGTGGGGAGGTAGGTATTGAACAGGGATGTGGAGAGAGAAACTTGTCAAGCAGAACAGCAAGAGATCTCATTAGGGAACCAAGTAGCAGAGTCCGTGCAAGCTGGAGCTCCAAGAGTCTTTACCACAACATGGATGCTGGCCCATATATTACTCAATGAGAAAAGTCAACCATGTTCTGAATTACAGGGCTGTAATGCAACCCTGAGGATCTGATGACTATAGAAACCACCTGAGCTCTGCTGCCCTGGTTTGACAGCCATATGCTCCTGGAGGTAATTATAATCCTGTTGTATGTCTCAGCTGCCTGGCACTTTTTTTCCTCCCTCCTTCCATACTTAACACTGAGGTAGAAGTTTCAACTAGCATTAAAACACACAAAAAATGAACAGGATCTTAATGGGAAAGCAGTCCAATGACCTTCAAAATTTGCAAAAACACAATGTGGCTATAAAATGTAACTGAAGTAGAAGAGTAATTCTAAAAATATCAGAAAAACAGTATCAAAAAAGTACAGTACTCAGTTGCAAGACATTGTCTATTGTATTTTTAAAAATTAAGATTTTTTTTAAAAAACAATTCTCCCTCTGCAATGGAATTTTTATGGTATCAGGTATCTACTGGTATCAAAGTAGAAGTACACATGAATTTTTGAAGACGTTAACTCTTTTGAACAATTATCCAGTTGGCTTCAGTTGAGTATTGCTTTTATTTCCTATAAAAACACGTTTAACTATGCATGTGTCTATATTGACATATGTGTCTTGCAAAAAAATCTGCATTCCTTCTGAAGCTTACAAGGAAGATCAAAGTAATGGTAGTAATCTTTACTACAAGACTTAAATGACTTACTGTTCATACAATATTTAAATGCAAGCAACACAAATCACCAACATAGGATTTTTTTTTTTTTTTGCTTTACAACCCCTGTAATAGTAAAGAAAGTTTATATTAATACCTAAATAAATTGAGTTAAACTACTCCTATAGGGGCTGCTGTTAGTTACCTCCACTGTACTTAATACCACAGAGCAAATGAGATCCAAATTTCAGTTTGAAGAACACTGTTAGCTTGAATTTCACCCTATTGATTTAATTATTGGCAGGAATGTGAAAATACATTCAGTGTAAGAAAGCTGCTAAAGCCAAAGGAGAAAAAAAAAGTTCTTATTATTCTTAGAGCTATTTTCCAAGAAATACTAGATGTTCCAGCTTTAATGCTGCATTTTTTAATGCGGGGAAAACATCCATGAGTAGAGGAAGACAGTGTTTATGAGCCTTCAAGGAGAACACTTCACTGACATTAAAGGCAACTTTGCAGACTCACTTGAAATGTATCAATTTGTAATCTACACATTTACAGGAGCTGCTCTGCTCTGAAAGCTGTTTCCCAATCTGTGCCAAAACATATGAGGCTGCGTAGCATACTTCTGATGATAGACCTCCAGGCTCTGTTTCTCCATAATTGATTTAGTTATTAGTTGTGCAGGGGAGAGAAGAGATCCCTGAGGCTTAGTAAAACAGTATTCAGTTACTAAAAGCAGCCTTTTGTGAATTAATGTCATCCTCCCAGCTCTTTCTGCTCATTATTCCTTCAAGTCTTGTCTTCCTGGACACCAGCTGTCACAGAGGAAGTCTCCAGCCTTTTCTTCTTCTGCCTCCTTGGCTGACTGAAGTTGCACCAGCACGGTCTGGAGTGTCTCCTTCACCACCTGGATCTCCCTCTGCAGAGACTGTGCAAGCTTTATTAAGGAATATTCTATAGGTGATTGGCAGTCCCTTTTCTCTTTCCAAGTTATTAAGTACATTTTTGTTCTGCTGTTCACAACAGATGGCCATGGCTATCTAATTGTAGCTTCAACTTCTTCCAAATTGTTTGGATTAAATATTAATACATTTCTCACACTTGCTAGCAAAAGAAAAATGCAGGCAAACTCAAGTTCTCAAGTAGCATTATTTAGCAGTTTAAAAAAGGGAGGGGATGGGGGATACTGCTTGGATACTGTTCTCATGGGAAGAAAGGAAGGAAGGAGGCAAAAAATATTGTGTACCATGCAGGCAGAACCACTAGGTGTGAGTTCCCTGATGGATGGAGGGTGGACTTCTATGCCAGAGACACATACCAGGTGAAAGCAACAGGGCAGCAGAAACAGTTTGAAACAAATGCCAAGTGACCACAGCTTGTGTGGCATTAGCAAGCTCAGCAACGTGTGCTATGCAAGGTGGGGTGGGAATCTAGGTAAGGAGCAAAATTAGCTTACAGCAGAGAAAGTGTTTCTGCTACACTTACCTCCAGAAAGCTTTCATGTTAGGTGAATTATCATTATAATTACAGTGCAGAACACACAAACATAAAGCTATACCAGACTCCACAGGGAATGCTTTGAACAAGTTGAAAAGCAAAGAGGGCAGTAATGAGGTTGTACTGTCGTGCATTAAAAGAA
>VYZP01046673.1:0-76162 GCA_013400635.1 Hypocryptadius cinnamomeus | reverse complement strand
TTCAAAACCATCTTTAATTGGTAATAACTGAAATGAATTGTCACCTTGAAGGCTTTTTAGATTATGTTAAAGAAATCTGAGGTCCAACTCTAGCTCCTGGAGCAAAGGTGACCACAACATGCCCCTTCACAACTGATTCAACTTGGCAAGTTCCTTTCCTGGCTGATTCACAAATACAAGAATAAATGGATATGGAAGGGGAAGCACCNAAATGGATATGGAAGGGGAAGCACCTTCGAGCTTTTGCAGGCAGCAGCAGTTGTGCCTTTCTGAAGAGCTCTGATGAAACGTGCAGGCAAGGCATGTAGGCTGTTACTGAAACCCCTTTGCTATCGGAGAACACGCAGCTCTGAAGATACAAACATGGCAGTATTCATTCACCCCACGTGTTCTTCAAAGGAGATGTTAAAATCACACATGAGTCTGTGAACAGCTTATGACATCTGATGATCTTAATGACATCTGATTTGACCCAGAGCTTTCTGGTTGAGTAAGACACAAGCACTAAACAAGAGTTCTTCCAGTAGCTGAAGCATCCATATCATCATCCCCTTCTTGCCCACACGCTGGTGCTGACTGGGCATGGCGCTCTTCCTGCAGCTTTTCATTCAATGGGCTCACTAGCAAGGACTCTCTTTCACCTGCTTCTCACTTTTGAAGAAACCATTCCATCTCTAAGACCTGCTCCTCTTTCAGGGAATTCTTGGTTCCAAAATACTTGAGAAGGGTGTGAAGCAGGCAAACAAACAGGTAAATGAATGTCTACATATGCATACACACACGTGTGTACATATGAACACAGGCTTCACAGACTGTCACCAAATTCTTATTTATTTGGGAATTTAAAACAGTGAAGAAATGTTTTGCAGTGGGTTTAGTACATAATTTTATCTGGAACATTATCAGAAGAAAATATCCAGAGCGTAGCAGCATCTGGTAAATACAACACAGCGTTAAAAAAGCAGTTTGAGCTTTGTGGAGAATGAAAGTCAGACAGAGCTCCTGGCTCAGTGGAGATGAGTGCTCAGTTTCCCTGTCCCCCAGGAGAGCAGCTGAGCATCTCTCCATGCAGCTGCAGGAGCCTCCTGACACTTGCTCCCTGTCTGGGCTGGACCACAGATACCACTGCTGAGCACAGAGTGCACCCTCCCACTGCAAACACCAGGACCACAGCAGCTGACAATCAGCTGAAAATTTAGGATGTTGAAGATACTCTCTTCCCATGCAGCCCTCCCAGAGATCTGGATGCCACTGATGGAGTATGGTAAACAAAGACTCAACAGAGCTCTTCTCAGATCTGAGCTCTGCCTATTCCACTTCTGTCTGCAAAACACATGACAGTATGTAAATTCTTGCTATTCAACCTTATGCAAAAACCTCTTCTCTTACAAAGGCATGAAGGAAACTCTAGTTTTGTGTTATAGTGTAATGTGCCAACCGACTTTGTTTATTTGGAGTTGCAGTTTTAGCACTAAAACAATAAGGAACTGACAAAATCAGATTATCGATATCCAAAGTAGAGTATGATCTGAAATGCTGATAAGTGGATGGAAACGATAATCTAAGGAATTGAAGCTACATTGCATATCCATTTGACAGCTGATAATGATACTGCTATCAAAAAAACAAGCTCTGTCTTTTATTTATTTGTTCCTTATGTATTGATTGATTGATTGATTGTATATTACCTATTTATGAAGGTAAAACAGGATAGCTGTTACTTTTTAATGGCATGACATCCTAGGGTAAATATCACTACATAGTGAGCTCATAGGATTTGTAAGGAAGTGGTAAAATAAAAGAAAACATTTGAGTCAAGAAAATATAAAGAGATCACAGTTCAGGGAGGGGGTGGAGGCTGATGAGTTTATAATCATCAGGTGAAAGGACACATCAGCTTAATGCAAAGGTGCCACCATTTAGTCAATGAATCTAGGAGTCCATGGCCACAAAGGATATATATTTAAGAGGAAGTAACTTATACAGTGCCAGCCCTGTTTTGTCATATTGACGCAGGCAGAGATTGCTGATAACCATACCATGCTGTTGGCAACCTGCTACATGTCCAATTTAGATGGAGATGTAAATTGTCAGGTCAAAAGATAAGCCACAGGACAACTTCTACATGCATCAAATTTTTGAGTAGAAGCAAAAGTGCATGCCAAAAAGAAATGTCTAACCAGTGCCTTATACATTTTTCTGTCTGAGCCCTGAAATTGAAAACTTTCATTTGGAATATACTGGAAAAAAAATTGTTCACTTTTGGATGATCACTGGCCAAAAAGCAGCACAGGTTGTGCTGGCACTGTACATCACTATGGAAATAACATAATATCTTCTGTCACATCTTAAGCAATGCTGTTCTTTATTTTGCCTTAAGTGAGGAAATATTCTTAAAAAACCACGAAGATTATGTTCCGCCTCTGTTTTCCCCTGAGAAATATTTAGAGAGCAGTGTCATAACTCAATGTCCATTCTTCTCATCTGCAGATGACAGAATGGAAAATGCCACTTTATTTCAGAAATAAGCTACTTTTTTCGTCTTCTGTTAGTCATTCCTGCCTGCAGGCACAAGGGTTATGGAGATGACGCCTTCAAACTCGTGTTTGGAGTACTAGTGCTTTTCCCATCTGACAAGATAATGCTCGTATACTCTGATAACTTAGGCAGCTCAATCTTCCAACAAACCAGCTGGCCTCAATGCTATGGAAAATTTAATTCTTAAATCAAGAAGCCAAATTACTCTTATAATTTAGGTACAAACTAACATCCAGAAATATCTTTGCAGTCTACTGGTACTTTCATAGAGAGGGCAATCTGACTTTGCCAGTCTTTTACCACTTCAATAACCTGTCTGAAACACGTTCGATTGAGGTCTTCTGCCTACATCAAACTAGTTTGAAACACCTGTAACAGGAGAGTGCCCTTTGTTTGACTATGAAGTATTGGAAATACAGGAACAATAACAGACTTTGATTATCTTTTATATTGCAGAGGAAAGAAAAAACAATTAGGCCAGAGACCTCCCTCAGATACTTTGGTGAAATGCAGAGCTTTGACATAATTTACTGAGATCAAGCAAACATCTTTTTCCTTCTCTGCTCTCGAGGGCTATAACCTCCCACTGTTCTCTTGAGGAATGGCAGGGCACAGCTCCCCTTTTGCTGATGGCATGCCTCTTACACTACTGCCTCCTAAACCCTCACTTTAACTTGGTGCTGTTGTCTCAAGATATTTAATGAAAATGATAACAAAATCTTCATAACCAAGGCTGAACGTTTGGTTCCCTATTCCTTTTGTGAGCATTTCTGACAGAAATCTTATGCACTGCTTAACCAAAATGATAGCATTACAAATGAAAACATTCAGCTCTACCAATAACTGGAGAGTGGAGAACCAAAGTCCACTTCTGTGTTTTTGTAGTACTGCAATGTCTTTAACCCTGCAGCTGAAAGACAAAGGATTTTTATTTTTTCTTTAAAAGGTTTTTCTCCTCCTTTTAGAGACTCAGGAGACAGCAACTTGCTGCTGTTTATCAACAGGAAACTCCCCTCCTGAAAAATAACTCAGCCATTATATGGGTCTATGGATCCTGGACTGTACATCTCCAGTCCCCACACCATTTCCAGGAGAGTGATGCAAGTTTTGGCACACATTTTCTCAGAATTAGGACCAGTAAGTGTGAGGAGAAAAGTTACTTCCAGAGTTTGGCCACCCAGTAGAGCAGCTCAGGTAGAAGCCACATCTGTCCTGGCAGGACAGAAGAAGGTGGAAGAGGCCAATCAGCCCAAACCTTTTCTCCATCAGGTAAGCTCCTCATCATTTTCAACAGCTGAGCAGACTGACCTTTAAAAATACATCCACTGATCAAAACAGATAAGAAATCTACTGTATAAATACTACTTCAGATTTATGAACTTCAAACCAGAACAACAAGAGGCTTCATTTCCCTGTGACTTTGCTGCATGTTTTCTTGATAATGTAAGCAATGGAGCCAAGTTAAGAAAAAGCACAAAGGTAGTGGGGTGTCCAGCTTCATGCAGGTTTGAAATGGAAATACGTGTATACATGGGAAAATACTGGCATGCCAACACCAAGGGAGAGTGACCTATGGACAACTGCAGCTCTTGAATTCACAAAGGCATTACTGTAAGGACTTGGACAAATCAGTAACAGTGATACTGTATCCTGGAGTCCTTGAACCTTGCTATGGAAAAAAGAGTAGCGGTAGCCAAGCAGGTGGATGCAAGAGTATGATGCTCTTTTAAAGGTGTTGCAACAAAAGCAACTGTTGTTTTTGCTGGAGGTTTTCTTTCCTCCACTTTGTTTTTTTCCTATTACTATTTTTATTACTACTTGTCAGACTGCTTGTCTGAAATACATTATGAGGCTTAATTTTTTAAGGAATATACAGCATGCTGGGAGTCTGTGATAGAAGACACTCTACACAGGCCAACTATCATAATTATGCTATGATTTTACACCCAGCAGGAAACTTATGATTTACCACCCAGGAACAAAGCTAAAGAAATGATCTAAGGTAGCCAATTAAAGTTTTCATAAAGAAACCCTCATCTATTCTCAAAACCCCAAAATCTCCTTTTATAGCACAATCCTCTTAGCACTTATCTCTCCCTTCCTCATTAATCCAGTTTCACCTAGCTGGCACCGACACATGCAGAGACAGGGAGGCAGATACACATATATACACACACTTTTTTCCTTCTGTTCTTCTTGACCTTTCTGATTTGGTTCAGCATTTACACTAGCCCACCTGTCTGGCCAATCTCCCCTGCAACTGTGCCCTTCAAGATGAAAAACATCACTTGATAAGGCACGGTGACAAACCTTGCAGAGAGCAAGCGTGCGAGCAAAAGGGAGAGAAAGCACTGAGGGAAATCGCTTCTAACCAGGATCTGCTGCTGCACAGCTAATCAGGCAGGTATTCAGTTGTTCACTCCTGCAGACTTGCTTAGCATAGAAATAGGCTGTCTGCCCAGGAAGATGAGGTAATGTCTAGGTTTAATGCCAATCTCTGTAACTGGCAGGACACATCGGGTAAATATTTCTGCTGCAGGAGACCACATTAATTTGATTTTGCTACCAATTTTCATTATTGTTATTATTTCTATTGATATGTATATGCATGAGTTTACCTGCTAACGCTGAGGATGGAGGGGGCACAGGGCTCCAGGTGAGGCAGCCTTCATGCTGCAGCACTGTTCTCCCCCCTCACACTCCTCCCCACACTCATTGCTGAACACTTTGTCCTTTCATCTTCTTTATGAAGGACCAGGCATTTGTCTGCTCAATTATCTCCTCTAGGCCATTTATGTAGTATTAGATCCCCTTTTCCACTCACAGCACATGCCTTCTCACTCCTTATTGTACCACAGAACCCACCTTCCATTCAGTAGTGCAATACTGTGGTCATCCACAAGTGTTTCTACTCTACCTGCATACTGACACAGCCAGCTCTTCTCTCAAATTGTCAAACATGAACAAAACCTCCATCAAACAAAACTTCTCACAAAACACTGCCCAGCAAATAGACAGATCTTTTCACCCTCCTTGCTCTCTTCCCAAGCTGAAAAGATCTTGAAAGAGTAAAGTGAAAACATAAGCAAGAAGTGAGGGTCAATCTGTCTGCCCCAGAGCTTCACAAACATAGCCAGAGCTCTAAAACTTAAGAGATGTTTGAAGTCAGCAGCATGAAAGCCTGCAAACAGAAGCAAGAGAGAAGTGGAACAATCCTGCAGGAACAACACCATGAATGATTTCTGCATGATATGGTGGCTCCAAAATGAGCAAAGAGTTGTGGGGGAAAGGGTACATGATAAAAGAGAACACCAACTTATGGTCTGAGCAGAGGGTTGCAAACTAAGAATTGCCCCAAGTGACTCATTCTTGGCCTTAATCATGCTCTCATTTCACTATCAGTTAGACCAAAACCAACTATCTGTGACTTAAAAAAAAATAAATTCCCCCAAACTCTGCCCAATATACCACATTTTCCATTTCTAGATCATTTGCTTTTGAGCTCTACAATCTGCTTGAAAACAATATCCTGAGGATACAACAGTGCTTGTTGTAGGTTCATATTTGCTTAGAAACAGAGACAAGGGCAAAAATTTGGTTTTGGCAACTATAAAAGTATTCAAAGCCACAATGTTGCCTTTATTCAATTGTAAAAGCCTCAAAGATAAATACAAACAGGTATTTTCCTCCCCTTTCATGAGGTCTCTCCAGTGGAGCAGATTCCAACCACCTAAATACTTTCCATATCAATTTTAAATCAGGTTTCTCAGCATAATGGGTACAATCACACTTTTGAGTGATACCACACTCCAAGACAGTTCCATGGTAACTTGTTCCAGTCTGGAGAGACTGTGACAGCATGGAGCTCAGGTGAAACACCCCCTCTCCTCTAAGGGAGTCTGTCAGCTCCAGTGGTGGGACACGCTCACATTGTGACCAGTTCCTGGTGAGAACCCATCTGCAAGTCCCCAGTTCAGACCCACCATGCAGATGTTTGCATCCTGCCTTTCAAAACACTAATATATATTTCTATTAATTGTTGTGCACAATTATATGAATTTTGGGTAAAATCAAACGTGGTTATATTCTTCTGTTCAGAAGTTTACTGTGTTTAAAACAATCTTTCCAGTATTAAAACTGACCAAAATATTTGAAAACTGCTAGCAAACCCTATGCATTAAAACTACATTTTTTTCCTTGTCCTACCTTTCATGTCTTGAATGTCAGCACATATTTTAAATCATATAACATCAAAGAGGGCGAGGATACGTTTGAGTTCATTCTTTTACCTTTGATACCTGTATATAGACAAGTATTTCAGTTTAAAATCTGTTACCACTTGTGATCAGCATCCACACACTGAAAACAGCACTCCAGTTCTTCCCTCCATTCCTTTGTGCTTCAGGACATGCCCTCCTTTCAAACCATGCTGTTCCATTTGGTTCCACCATAACCACTCCTTGCACCAGATTTAATTTAAAATACATACTCTACCAGATGAAAGTAATGTACTTGCTTCTGTGGGGTTCAGCCAATCTAGGGCAGATACAATACAGACTTACTCACTTTTACTATATACATGTATTTCAAACAAGTTCTTTGTAGCTTTTTTTGAAGAAACTGCTCAGGCATCACACTTATATTACAAATTTGTTTCTGGTTCATCACTACCAGCAATTCAAAAATATGACAGGAACATTTTATGTAGAGAAAGGCTAAAATCTTCATGAAGATGAGAGGCAGAAAGTGTCACCATTTCTTCCAGACAACTCTTTGTGGCAAACAGCAAGAACTGAAATGAAGGAAACTTATAGAAATCGTCTGACCAAAGCGAGGCATGTGTTCTTTCCTCTCACGTGCACTGGATACCGGAGATGTTTGACAAACCTGAGACAGAGAATGAACCAGGGACCTTTGTCAGAACTAGAAAGAAACGTGACTCTGTTTGGCAAGAATGTGGTGACTATTCCCAAGCTGACTGCAAGCCAGAGCATGAAGAAAGAAGCCCATTTTCAGTACTAGGGATGGGCAGGCACAGAAATCCAGCTTGAGAGGGAAGACATCACCCCTCACTATGAAGCATAGCTAAAATAAAATCTGCATGCTTGGTGGTACTGGGACCAAGACTCTTTGCCCAGCAAGCCTCAGCTACTTGAGCTGAAAAGACAAAGGTAATAAATGTGCCCTGAGAACTGCTTTTCCTGATAGGAATATGTTTTCATATCTCATATTCAACAGAGGCCATGCCCTGGCAAGAAAAGACCAGCACAGATTTGACAGGTGACACATTAAAATAAATTTTCAATATTTTCTAGCAGAAGAATGTGCCTATTTAGAGAAAGGCTGGATATTCTGGCTGCAAAACAGAAATGGTATCCAAGTTTTGGACATTACCAGATTGCACTGTACACCAAAGTGCTAACACACGTCCTCGCCTGCTTGTGTTTGCTGCCAAAAACCCAACAAAACAGGTTCTCATCTCTAGGCCCCTCAAGGTAGCATGTTTATAAGGGACAATTTCATTTTAAAAGACTGGTATTATTTTCAGTAACTCCTGTTTTAAGCCATGATGTCACTGATAGACAGTAATCAAGGAGAGCTGCTTTTGAGTGCCAGTACCCTGACAGGTTGATGATACCTCAGTTTTATGCCCTTAAGTTCCTCATTCTCTCCTTCTGTATGAAAGCTCCCTCGAGACGTTCTTAGCAGAGACTTACCCACTTTCAGTTCCTATGCTTGAGACAAACTCCCATGACAAGATAAAAAGAAGACACAACTCTGACAAGATTCCTGTTGCAACACTTGGCCTTCTCAAGGATGCCCAGGCTCAATAAATTTTCATAATTATGCCAACAAGAAGAGCACATTCCTATGAGTGTCTCTGAATTTATTTAATAAAATTATAGCAGCTTTGTAAAAAACAAGGAGAAGGAGGTGGAAAGAGGAGTGTCCCAGCCAGAACGCAGCTCTGTGGAGAGTTAACACTCTGCACTGAACAGGCCAAGCTTGAAAGAAAACCCTGCTCCAGGGTGTCCTGCCAGGCTGAGGAAAGGGAGCAGGGCAGATGGTGGGCATGCCCCATTCTGCGTGACACTCTGTGGGTGCAAGCAGCCGGAGCAGGAAAGCCATGGCCAGGTCTCTGTGATCACTGGGGTAGCTGTGACAATCAGATGAGGTGGCAGACAGCAGGGTACCTTCGGGATGTAGGAAAAACAAAAGGGTCACTTCTTTGGCACTACATGGGAACTCACAGCAGAGCTCCACAGCTGGAAAATGGGGATCAGGCAACTTTACTGAGCAAAAGTTTTGATAACCGGAAAAGGAGGTACGGCAGATACAACAGGAGAATTTAGTTTACAAATAAAAAAACCCAAAAAAACCCAAAAAAAAACCACAAAAACAAACAAAAAAAATACCACAAAAACCCAAACAAAGAAAAAAACACCCAAAAAACCAAAAACAAACAAACAAAAAAACCTAAAAAAAAAAATTCCAAAACCAAACTGAAACAAAACAAGCCCCCTCCAAAAAAACCCCAAAAAACAAAAAAACCCAAAAACCCACACCCAACCAAAAAACCCCACCAAACCACAATCAAGAGGCTTTTGACAACAGGGTGTACTAAGGGCATCTACTACTCAACAAATCTCACACATACCTCTAGGCTGATGTGAACTTTACACTCTCCCTTCCAATCTGCTGAAGAAATTCTCCCAAACCCCCTCAAAGTGGTGACAAGTACTCTTACTCCTGCTGGCTGCCAAACTTCCTTCCTCCCCCAACCTGTTAGAGTAGCAATGCAGGAAGAAGATAAAAGAGGAGGAAATAAAAGAGCCTCTAACATGGCTTTCCTAAAACAGAATCACTGAAGACCAGGTGGAGGGATCTTTCCTGAGAAGCTTCTTATTTGCCATGTTCTAACTGTGCATCATAACCATGGGACTACAAAAAAAATATTCAGCTTCCTTGAACTCAAACAGAAATCAGGCGGCTGAAGATAGTGAATTAAGTAAATAACAAACAAAGAAAAGCTTTTTTTTTATTTAGTATTTAAATATTTTGCAACATATGTTGTCTTGTAAAAAAATATATGAAATTTAAAACTTAAAAAATACTGAAATGAAATGTTTTGACAACTTAAAAATCGAAATACTGGAATAGTTCCCTAAAAAAATTATTTACCAAGTGTGGCAGAAATTTTTGACAAGATTGAATTAGCTGTAAACTCTTTTTCTCAGCAAGCTTACACCTCACCTTTTCTGTGGTTCACGCTCCTGTGACGTTTAGCTTCTCAGTCCATCCTCAAGATCAATTTTTCACCAGCAGGTCAGACTACATAGAAGTCCAGAGATCCATGAGAAAACTTGTATTGAGATTGGCCTGCTGCTTTTCAGAGCATCAAGACATCATTCAATTCCCACTGATGTTAGCACAAAAAGTTCAAAATTCAAATTGTTTCTTAATTTGTTAACTAACTTTGTGGCAACCTCAAATACCAAACAAGATATTTCATAATTACTTCCTTCGCATAAAGCCACACATTTTGTTTAATGCTGAGGTTTTGTGAAAGCAATCAAACTGGTTTTCTACCCTTCTTGAAAATCCTACTACACCTGATCTATCACCACATATCCTTGATGACAAACTCGTAAGGGGGTTTCTCTGAGATGCCCCAGAATCAGGAGCAAGATTCAGATTTGAGAAGGCTTCTTTACATGTCTCTACCATGTGGATTTCCAGGACTTTCAGAATTACAATTTATTATTTCTTTTAAAAATGCCTTGATTGCTTCCTCATCATGTACTCCCAGCCCCTCTTTTCTGTTCCTCTGTTGTACCCTCTGGGTAGCAGACAAGCATGAAAACGCATTGCAGACATTTTCACATAGCTAATCTTTATAAACCATCAGTGTTTCTGACAAGCCATTACCTACAAACTATGGCTATTACCAGAGGAAAGACATTTTTCAACTACTTACAAGGATACAGCTTAAAAAAACCCCGACAAGAACATTGTATGCATCACTCCAGAACTTTACACAAGCCTGCATCATCCCTCAGCAATCTTAAGTCTACGGGGAATAATTTTTCTTTTTGTTCTGCTTAAAGGCTTCAGGTTTGCACACACAGGCAGTAAAACCAGGCTCTTGCCAGAAGGTGAACAAGTTGGAAGTAGCAAACCTGAAGTTGTTTATTAGGCTGATGGAGACATTTGCTTTCTGAAACCAGTAAAAAACCAGTAATTTTTTGTTAGCATGGAGCTCTAATTTTCAAAAGGCCGTTGACAGCTATACCTCAAATCAATTATCTTTGCACTAATGAATTAACTTAAAAGGTGTGATAGAAATGAATACTAGATTATTTTAGCCCTTCCTCCAATTCCTCTTGTCCTTCCACAGATCTGTGTGATCCCCTTGCCCACCGCCTGCAGGCAACACGCGTAGCAAAGGATGGACACAGTGATGAGTTACCACCAGGAAAATAATGGCTTCAGCAGAACCAGCCCGACTGATTTGGCACCGTTTCAGCTCAGAGAAGATCATATGAAGAAAAAATGTGAATGATGCTTTCAACCACCCACCCGTGCCCACTCGTGACACTGTTTGCTCACACTACCCACGCCGCAGCGCGCGGATCGGTTCTAAATTACCACCTCTGAGAGAAAGCGCCAAGTGGAAAGTTCCCCAACTGTTCCAGAACAGTGTGGTTTAACATCAAAATACCTCAGCGCACAACAGTACCTTCCTCATTGCTGACCACATTTATTTCCTACACAGTTATAGACTATCACATTTTACACTCCTGTTTTCCATAACAGCTCATGACACCACCCCTTCTCTAGAATCTTTAGTGGAAGTCAGCACATGAGAGGAGGATCACAGAGATCTGTTGTATCAAGGTCTAACTTAGCCTTGTGAAGCTATTGCTGTTGAGCTGAGATGGCTAAAGCAAAGCCAGGCTTTCATCAGGTGGAAATGCACCAAAATTTATTCTTTAAATAGAGCACATTGTAGGCTGCTGTTAAGTCTCAGGTCTTTCACTACTATGATATGTTTGTTAAAATCATTTTTTGACACGGCGAGCTCATCGAAGTTTTCATTTATAATAAAATTGTTTCCACTGACAACAATCTACCCTATATTCTTGACAATCAAACTGCTGTAGCCCTTAGGACCAGAATGGAAGGCTCTTCAGCCTCTCAGATTTCAAAGGCTACATCTGCAACATCCCCAAATAACAGATCACCGTTGTTTGGGGGGTTTATTTCACTTTGTTGTATCCAGGAGAGCATAGACAAGGGTTTTTATTTCCCATTTTCACTGAATATACATTCTCATGTCAGCCAAAGTGAAAGCTAACACAGTTGGAATATACTAAATGTCAATATTTAATCTGGCCTTTCCTTTCCAATTTTTCAAAACCACAATGCATCATCTCAGCATGATTAATAACAACTCTTCTGTTGCTTTCCCCAAACCAACCTGAGGCATTTTAGTTGCTAGGTAATGTTTTGTTGCGAGCTGTCCTCCCAACTGTAGGAAAGATTAAGAGATCTCAGATGGAACCAAAGACAGCATGCCAGTAATCACAGCTGAAAGACGCTTGCACTTGACATCTTGAGATGGGAACAACATGTCTATTGTTTGGAGCCATCAGTCCTTTGCTATAATGCATGACAGACAAAACCACTTACCTTGTCAAGAATTGGGAACCTTGTCAAGAAGTCATTTGTACTGATTGGATAAACAAAAAGGGGAATCTGGAGAAGCAGGTTCATAAAAGAAACAGAATGTCCTAGAAATGGCCCATATTCACCGTTACATTCCAGAGAAAAAAGGAGCTCTCCATCTACTTTAACTGGTCCCAGGAGGATCCAATACTCATAACGAAATCTTGCATTGGCCTCAAGCTTCCACAGCAGCTTTTATAAGAATACAATGCATCGCTGCCAAGGGAGTGGGTTTAGCCAGAGAAAAGGGAGTTTTGGCCAAGACATTCCTCCATCTGACTAATCCTTGGCTTTCCAAGAGCCTGTTAGAGCCACTGGCAGCTGATTCAAAAAGCCTAACACCTTCTCTAGTCCCAACCTATATAATATTTCAGCAGCCCCAAATCAGACAAACATGCAGTCATGCTGCATTGCATACTTCCTCCAGACTTTAACCATTCTTTTGCCTGACCAGGAAATTTATTCTAATTTTTTTTTTTTTTCAAGGATCAACATTCTTATTAGCATATTTACAAAAAATACATAGCCATATCTCCGAGTTTCCCAGCAATTTCTTCCCTTGGCAGAAATAAAGGAAGCCAGACTGATAGAAGAGTTATACTCCAAAATTACCATGCTGTATTCTTTGCCAAAGGGTAATTTGTCAATGCAGTTGACAAATTGAAAAAGGGGAACATTTTTAGTGCCAGCCCCAGAAAACAGAAGAAGTGAAAAACAATGCTCAATCCCTCACTGAAAATACCACCATATAGCCTATAAGATAAGGAGAGGAAATATATGGGAAGAAAAAGAAATCACTGCACCGAGGAACCTAACTCCCTAATCTTATATTCTCTAAGACTATCCAAGTGAAGAGAAACACAGTTTGCCTCACCCCAGTTAACAAGTTATTTGTGCATCCTGGTGGCACCAAGGCTCCCATCAGAGATCCTTTTGTACTAAGCACTGTAAAAACACTTACCAAAAGGACAGGCACCCCCAATGGCTTTATTATCTAGAATAAATAAATTACTATGACTTACAAATGAATTCTATAGTAGGGTGGGTAATTAAAACCTGGAAAGGTTGCCACATGGTACTGACTATCACATGGAGTCTTGAAGATTGTATTTCTCTCTAAAAAATATGCTTTCAACTAACTTATAAGAAAAACTAAATGCCTAACTCCTAACAGGGAAGGTCAAGCTGAATAACTAAAGTGATCAGTTCTGCCTCTTGATCCCATAAATCCCCCCAGTTCAACCTCTTACTGTACTAAACCAAAGGCAGATAATTAACAGTACCACACTCAGCTGCTACTAATACCCACTGTCCTGCATAAGGTAACAATGACGAACACAGTTCAGACCTTTGGCCACCAGGCAGGAGTGCATCCCAGTTTTATTTTCTTCTGCACATGAGACCAAAGTGCTATGCCACAGCAAGTTACTGGATAGGATGGAATGATATTCCACAGTAACACAGCTAACTTTACTTCTTCAGTGCTTAATCTCATGGGTGTTATGGCTGTACCTGGTTATGTTGGCAGCATCTCCCAGATCTGGAACACTACAGGAATTTTCCTGCAGTGGTCTAATGACACATTTGCTTCCTTTTTTAGCAAAGTCTATGAATCACTCACAGGTTCAGAATCACTATAGGTTCAAGCCTATATCTCAGCTTATCCAGATGGGCATATGAAAGTTTTGATGTGATCTCTGTTCTGACTTCTTTTCTGAATGTGGCATGCGACAATTTATTCCAAGTTACACTTCTGGTGTCAATATTATGAACAACATACACATGGAACTCCACAGCCTTTTACATCCTCAAACTAGTCAGCCTAATGTTTGAGGCTCTAAACTCTCTGGGGTTGATCAAGTGGCTTCTCCATGAGCAAAGGGCACCAGACCCATTCTTTCCTACCATGTATAACTCTTACTTTCAGTTTAATTAATACTAAACCGCTTAATCTTCATTATATATCTCACTGTGTCTATGCAACTGCCTTGGCTGCTTGGAAGCACTAAGCTACTTGTCCCCAGTGACTTCTTAATGAACTGCATTCTCCTACTGCATGCCTGAGAGCTTCTCTCCCTTTATTCTCTCCCTTTATTATTTACAGACCCACGTGCACAGGTGGTCATAAACAATGTGCTACATCTATACATTATTCATATGGTGACACCATATTAACAAAGCTCATAAACGCAGAGCAACCTTAAAATAAAATTGATTTCTTCACAAGTGTTCTCATGAATTAATACAAATCTCTGTGAGACATTTTGCTCCCTTAGGCCCCCAAAACCTTCCTGGACCAAAGCAGAGAAAAAGCTGCAATATGACCTTCAAGATTATACTGGGTTTTGTTATTACAGCTTTAAGAAAGCTGGCAGACTTGCTTGCCACATCCCACACCCTTCCCACATCCCTGCCAGTTGTCTTGAAGAGTGAAGTCAAATTAACCTTAAAAACCTGAAGTAGTTGGCCAGCAGCTGTGGAAATACTAAAAACAAGGAGTGGTTGAGCCAGCCAAATCACTTCATTTCCTCCAGCAACAGCAAAGATAAAATGGAACAGGTAAAAACCCTTTAGGACCCGGGGGACTTTGGGTGTATATATATTTGTACTGGAGGGTGAAGTACTCCCTTCCTGAATCAGAGAAGGGAAATAGATAAGAGAAGCTGGTGTTTCAGGTTAAAGAACGTGAAAACCCCAAGTAAACCACCACACTCAAAATTCAGCAGTTCTTCCCTCTTTGCTTGAAAGTCATTGACCGAGTATGACTTCTATTATGTTCCTATTCTAGTTTGAATTCCAGACACAATACAAAGCACAGAGAACACAAACGCACTCGTATCAAAGAAAAACAAAACCAAAACCCAACAACTCACATTACCACCACTTTTTAAACAGCTCTGTTTATAAAACATTGAGGGAAGAATCATTTGTGTCCAAATGCCATTTGAACTGGCACTGCCACCTAGGAACACTGCCCAGTATAATCAATAAGACAGATTCTAACCTTCAGGGATATTTTCATCATCACAACCATCCACGGTTATCAGCTCAAATTATGTGCCCACCCCTAAAATGTTCTTCAAGGAGAGTTCAGTGTTCTGGCACTCGTTTTAGGGCATGTATTTTATGACACAACAAGGAGATACAAGTCTAAGAGGACCACAATATTTGGAAAATGGCATAAGCATGCCACCCTCCTAAAAAATATAATAAAAATCTACGTCAGATCAGTGCAGGGGCTGAAGTTTTATGCAGAGCAGACATCTGCTGGCAATCACCACCAGCACAGATCCTGGTTGAGCACTGCAGCAGGAACATCTTAGGTGCTATTTGTCCCATAGGTTTTATGCTGGTTTCAAGCCTAAGGAAGCTCCATCAGGGCAAATACCAGTTTCCCTCAAAACCAAAAAACCAACCCAAACCAGTCCACCCTACAGTGCTACTCGTGACAGCTGCACCAGAGTTATTCAGCCTCTCTTGCTGGTCCAGAGAGGAGCAAGGAGCAAGACCAGGCAGCTCTAGAGAGGGAACTGTCAGGACAGCCCAGGCACTCTCTAGAGGAGCGCAATTATCCGGATCTGACTCATCTCATGTCTGCAGTTCAGCCGCTTGCACTGCACTTTACTGTAACTGCCATCTTAAAAAAACCCACCAAAGCCAACCAAGCCAAACCAACCCCCTTTCAGCTGCAGATAGGCATCATCTGCTTAATATAATCATATCACTGCTTTCCAAACTCGAGACATGAAAGGCTTCTCCTTCCAAAAGCTGTGAGACAGCAAATTAAACATTGTGATAAAAGAAGTTTCCGATCAGCAGGTGCCTCCTGTGCTGGCAGCAGGCAAAGATACTCCTGTCTGTCAGCAAACACGGCGGCCCCCAGACAATGAGGGCTCCCACCTTGGGGCCCCTGCCAGAAGCTCCATCCCCGCCAGTATCAAGTAGCTGACAGCACACAGCGTTGTATGAGCACAGATTGCCCCAAGGTCACCGAACATTTACCTTATGGTTAAAAGCCAAAATGAGATTATCCCCATGGATGCCACCTAATAAACACACACACCAAGCTGTAAGGGATGCCAGCGTGTCTGCAGCGATAACCACCCGCGGTGCTCGCACAGGCTGGCAGCAGGGAAGCACAAAGAAGGAGCCTGCCATGCCTGCTCAGCCCCCTTTGGGAGGAACTCTAGACAGCCCCACAGCACACTTCAAGGCCCACGCATTGTGCTTTGCTTTTTAAAGCCTTGCCCTGTGCACAGGCCGAGTGGCATCGCCTGAGCTGCCTCAGTCTACCCACAACAGCGCTGCTTCTTTTCAGCAGGAACTTTGTTAGCTGGGTATTTCTGATGAGGTCTACAGATTGGCACGAGAGTTATTACACAGAAAACCTGTGCAGCAGGCACCTGAAATGTGGGCAGTCCTCAGAAAAAAACAACTTTGCTGTCAGAATGAGCACTGCAGAAAAGCTCACTTTGCACAGACTCCAAAGGTATTATTTTTAATAATAAAGAGAAAGGCCAAAAAACCCCTCAAAGTAAGAGGAAAAGCATGCAGAAACTATGGAGAAAGGGCTGAAATGAGATCAATCTTTTGCTTTGTATTTTTTTTTATTTTTCAGTTGCAAATATGATTTCTGTGATGATGTATGGATGTAAATAAAGAAATAACAAGTGGATGCCATACCAGGAAGAGATATTACTTCACAGCAATTCAGTAAGTTACTGTCATAGACAAAACCATCCAGCACAAACCAGATGCTCCACAAGTCCAGATCACAAAGCCTCCCAATTTGTGAATAAGGCACCATTTTGTCCTGAAACCTCCTCTGCCATCCCAATGTGCTGACAACTGAAATTCACAGGTAGCTCCACTGCCAACAAGGAGCAGAGTTTGCAGCTTGTCCTCTGCCAGCTCCTCTCACTGTCCCTTCCCATCCCCTCAGGAATGACCCACACCAGCACCCCCACCTGCTGCACCCCCATTGGTAGGTGGGACACCAGCACCACACATCACACACATCTAACAACTTCTACAGCCAATCTGGGGAAGCACCACCAGAAAAATAAATAATCCTGCTCTGGCAGCTCAGGATCAGATCAGTTAAACATGTCTAACTGGCCCTGGGAAACGCTCTCTCTAAGAATTATTGAGAAGTAGGTTTTGAGTTGTCTAAATAATTTTAGGTGCAGCCTCTCAGGTTCTCAGCAGCAATTAAAGGCAGACAGTAACGGTCAAAAAAAAAAAGGTTAAAACTTTTTAGGATCATGCCCATATTATTAGCAAATGTCTTTTAAAAACAATTGGCAGTTTGAATTTGTTGCTTCACAACGTCAGGAAAACAAATGTCACACCTCACCCCAACTAATAATGAGCTGACTTCACCTAGTCAGTGGACAGACATTTGTGTGGCCCCAAGAATATCCCACTGTTCACCCTACACCAGCAAAAAGCACCATATGGCCTACTATATTGGTGTCATATCTAATTTCTGAAATTATGTAGGGCACTCTTTCAGAGAAGTAGGTCGCTGTGATATTTTGGATGCAAAGGTCTTCCACTCTTGGAGACCTGAATCAAACTTTCATGTAAGCACAGTGCTTGTTGCTATGACATAATTGCAGGCTTGTTTATGTTATGAATACTGTGTAATGAAGTCTGCATGCAGTCTCCTCTATTCTGGGATTGAAAGTACTTTGACTTATGAATTATGGCAAACATTTTCAGTCTGGGTATCTGCTGTCACAGAACTATTTGCAAGGCAGTGGGGCAGAAAGGCGTGCACAAGGGGAAGGTGCTCAAGGACATGATCAAAGGAACAAGAGCACTATTCAAAAAGCAAACTCACCAAAATAAAAAAGTGCATGAGGCAGAATGTTCCTTACATTGCTCTCTGCTTAAGCCAGGGTTATTCCTAGTAGCCCCCTGCCCCTCTCCAAACCAAACTGCTAACTGTGCTTAGGAGTCACTGATCTGACTCAGTGCCTACATCACTCTCTGAATACACATTAATTTAATTTGAGACAATACACCAAGTCATCACTACTACTTCCCTTCCCTATGGCTGGCAGAGCCCTCTAGTCCTCCCAAAGGAGCGGGGTATTACCAGAGCAGGAAACACTGGCAAAACCTTTCACAGTTAATTTGCTCTTAGATCTCAGTGCAGGAAAGGAATATTTGGGCATGTATTATTATAACCATAATTTCCCCACCCAAGGTGGCAAAGGGAACATCTCTGCTCTACAAAAATGCTTTTGAGTACTGATCTGAAGATTAGAGACACTGAGATAGGTTAACATTTTCTTTTCCAACTTGCATGTTCCCATTCCCAGAATATATATGGGAAAAAGCGTAATTGCCCTTCTCCAGCTGACCGCCTCAGAAGGGCAGTAAATACCTCAACAGAGTAACTCCACCTGCAGAGTCATGGGTGAGTCTTGGCACAGTTAGTATCCTCCTCTGACCAAGGCAGTATTTTTACTCTTCACAGAGATGTCTGCAACTTCATTTTAAATGAAGTTTCAAAAATTGTGGACTATTTCGAGTGGGTAACGGAGAAGGGAAAAAAGAAAGGAGAGAGAAAAAGAGACACACCAAGCTAAAGGCTATTTTAAAATAATTCTGTAGCTTTAAGAAATAATTCTTCAGGAACATGGAAAGAACATTACTTTGGAGTGGAGTATTCAGCATCACAGCATTAATTGCTCTACCTGAGAGAATAAAAATAATTTAGCCAGGCTTCTGCTCTCAGTGTGGAGCCAAAAAAATTGATTTCATAAAACTGAGCCACAGTACAAATTTATTTTCACAAGGAAAAAGTACCGATTTTCTTTTCCTCCAGAAAGCAATATTTTCCTTGAGTTTGTACTAAAAGGCAGTGGAACTAAATATCTAGTCTGTCTAGGAAAAAGAGCCAGGTGTCAGAAAGGCCACAAAACTGTATAAAATTGTTTTCAAAATGGAAGTTATGAAGAGATTAACTACATGACATGCTCTAACAGGGAAAAATAATGGAGGGACTAAAGCTACATTCAATGAGGAAAGAAAAAAAAGTCAGACTATCAAAGGGCAAACCATCACTCAGACCTACTTCAGGGTTTGGAAACCAGATTCAAACACTGCTGAAGGACTGTCTCCCAGGTGCAGACAACACCCCTGAACAGCCAAACTCCAGTCACTACTTTCTCTTTCACATTACCCACAACCACACACATCCCACCACTGCCTGCATCTCCATAAGCCAACCTTCCCAAAAATACTTTTTCAAGAGAAACCTGTCTGTGCTTCTGGGCATTCAAAGTAGGGAGCCAAAATGGTGGGAAGGCTTGGAAGGATCATTGACCCTCAAATCACTTGGCCTGTGTCCTCGCTGCAAGGTGGCTGTAATACCGGCCTCGGTGAACAGAAGGAGCCGAGCTCTTGGCTCTCCATCCTGCCTCCAAGAAATTAGTCTGCCTGAGGACAAAGCACCAACAAACTACATTGAGAAAATTTTATGCATAGATAAGAGCAAAGCTAAGGGCAACACCTGAGAAACCAAGTTAAGCCAGAACAGTGCTGAAGAGGTTGTATCCAAATCAAAAGGAAAAAACATTTCCTCGTGGTATTCACATTTTTCTGGCAGAAATAAACACACAGAGCACCTTTAACAATAGCTCCAAAATCAAGAGAGAATAGTTATGAGAGGGTGAGTAAACCAGAAAGCACTCACTGGCAGAGATTTGCATTCAGCTGGAGAAAAACCAAAACAAAATGTAAGTGCAGGGTAAGCTGAGCACTAGAGGGGTGCCAGAGGTCCCCATAAGGCACTGAGGTACACTGACTGAAGCACTTAATAGAATACCATGAGCTTAATATTAGACTACCATGCTTTTTCAAAGTCAAACTAGAAAGCTACCTTACAGAAGAATTTATCTTCCTGAACAAGACTCTGTGCCGCCTCTGGTGATTTGCATATTGTCTGCATTGTTTGCCAAATGCCATCAACAACCTCTCAAGGCCATTTAAAATTGGTAACTTGCTATATCTGTTTTAAATTAGCTGTGCAGGTGTATATGGGTTCTTTGGAAAAGTGGTTCAACTGAAGGGGGAAGAGTAAAGCCTTTAGTAAAACTGTACTAACTGGAAGATAGACATGCGTTTGAAAAAATCGCCAGAGCAAGAGAATGACCTCCAGCTGCAAGTCCGAGCAAGCTAAGTACAAAGAAGCACCAAAGTGCATTTTGCTGTCAGCCTCTATGGGCCAAATCATGAGAGGTACTGTAGGGAGTGTTTATTTGCCAGGGACAGCAGTTACACAAGGCCCCCTTCCTCTCCTGCTGCCTTACGTAAGCTTCCCTGTCTAGACACAAGCTTGACTTTGACAGAACATGCTGGTCCTACATTTTTCCTGGGACTTTCCTCACCATCTGGAAGCTACAGGGGAACAACAATGCGACTCTGCCTCCCCTCAGCTGCTTATATAAAAAGTCTGGGCTCTTAAAGCACTCAGTGGAGGATGAAGAGAGTAAAAATCTAACTGCTTGGATTTAATTTCTTACTTCAGTGAAATTTCCAAGAGGTTGAGCTGTCATGCCAACATAGACAAGAATCAATATTCCTCAGTTACTTCTGCAAATAAAAAACAGAATCTGCCTAAAAAATAAACACAGAGCAAGGCAAAAAGAAAAGAGGGGTAATAAAGGACAAGGAAACTACACGTAAGCAGGTTATATATAAACTGTTTTATATAAAACACCTTCTATACCCCACACACTTTTTCAGTGCTTCCTGGCAATAACAAATGGCATTTTGTTCTCCGGAAAATAACATAGCCTAAATCAATGACATGTTGAACTCTAATACAAGAATGCACTGAAAGCAACATACGGGTTTGGTTGAGGTCACAATAATACTTTTGCTATACAAGCTAAAATATCATCTTTTACTGGAGTTCTAAGAGAATCTGGCATCTTAATAACTCTTAAGGCAAAATTGGGGTAGAAGAGCATCTGTGAGACATCAGAAATTGTTTGGAGTTCACGTCCCAAGTTCTGTTGTCCTTTGACTCAAAAGACAGACAGACAAAAACAAAAAAGAAAAACGCCACAGCCAATATTCATAGCTACTGAAAACTTGTTTTCTGGTAGAAAGCAAACAAGAAAAAAAGATAAAGTTGACCTCTTAGTTGAAAACACTTGGGCATCCCTTTGACTTCTGTCTGGGCGTTGCTTGACCAATATTTGCCCATCCTGATCCAGTGGTCTGACATGAGCCAGCCTATGCTCAAACAGGGGCAGCTGGACTACCAACAGAAAATATAATTTTGCATACTTTAACAAATTTCTAGATGTTAGCCAAAAATTCAATTCCAAATAGGATTCTGAAAAGTATCCTCTGGATCCTGTGCAAAGCAAGGCAAATATCATTTGAGACATGCCATAAAATTTAAAAAAAAAAAAAAAAGCTGTAGTTGTAAGTGCCTTGTTAGTGGAGCTCAGCAGCAATGAGGAATTGATCAAGTTGGCTGTCACCAGCGGGAACTGCTATAAAGGTTTTTGGGAGAGAGACTAGGATGGGATGATGAAGTATTTGCTTAACTAAGGAAAAGAAAAACAGTAATGTTTAATAAAATATATATTAAAAGACATTCGCAAGCATGTTTCATGGCAACCCTATAAACTCGAGAATTTTCTGCCATGACACAGGAGGACTGAAGGATCTGATGAAAGGTGGAACAAAAAGTATTTTATTCTTATGCATATATAATAAATAACACCCTTGGCTTTTGTAAGAAGCCAGTCAAAAATTGTTTGGCATCTCCCAAGATTCCTCCTCTTTGATCTCTCTGCCAACATGATCCATACTAAATGAAGAAGCAGAGCTTACACTATATATCTGTCAGTAAGATTCGGGAGAGGCGTTGGGAGAGGCATCAGCAAGGCACATCATGACATTTTCACCTATGTCATTTTTGCAAATTAAGGCAGAGCTTGCTATACAAGGAAGAGGAGGACAAAAAGCCATCACCTCTGTGTGCAAGAGCTGTTAAGTAATGGATGAATAATGCAGAACAATATGATTAAACAAAATGCCATTGCTCACTTACATATCTGGAAGAAGGGGGTACATAAACACATGAACACATTTATGCAACTGTCCTGGTGACAAAGAAGAAGAAAAAAGTGCAAGTGTTTTGACTGCCAACATGGAACTTCCATCATCCTTCCCAAACTGACAGTGTTCATATCAGATGTGATTCTCGGTTCTTATAATCCCTCCATTAAAGACTGACAGTCTCAGCACAGCAGTCTCAGGACAACAAGGAAATAAAGGAAAAAGTGTACAAGTGACCCTGTAACAGGAATGTAAACCAGCCAGATGTGGACACGCTGGCCCATTTATTCCCACTGGCAATTTCACAGCTGTACAGTGGCCAGGGACAGTCAGTACCTCCCACCATAAGGAAATGTAGAGAAACTTACTTAAGGAACAATAAAACTGAAGTTAAATAAATTAAGGACAGACCTTAATTATTCTGCATACAGCAAAAGAAAATGTCTGGCCATATAGCTGTTAAAAAAAAAAGTGATGAACTAGCGAGATCTGAACGTTCATAAGAATTAGGAGAGGGAAGTGAAAAGCCAAATATATCCTGTATCAGCATCAGCTTGAACAGTGTTAAAATTGTTGCGAGTGGATAGCTTTTGAACAGCCTGCGTGAGATCTCACCTCTCTGTGCATTGTACAAGTGTCCACAGTACAAAGCCATCAGCCCAGCTGGCACCCTGACTGTTACAGCAAAGAAGTCAATAGTTCTACCTGACCCGAGGACCAAAGACATAAAAGGTGTTTGCTGCCAAGGCACTAATGCTGGGCAAGCTCGTAGTAGCAGTGTCCATATGTTCTACTCACTGAAGTACTGCCAACAACAAATACTCAAGAATATGAGTCAGATGCCATAAAATTCCACTTTTGGCATAAAAACAGACATTTCTTTTAACAAATAATGGACTTCAACATTTTATTTCCTTCTAATTTCTCTGCACTTACAGCTTCTAAGCATTTTTTTAGGAATGTTAGGAATGAACTCTTCAAAAGCAAGAGCTGAAATCTTCCTAAAATCCCAGGATGCTAACAGACAGGCTTTCCAATAGAAAAGAAACATATACAATGAGAAAAGATGAAATCAGAAAGTTAGCAAGACTTTTGAATAAGCAACATCAAGATCATCATGCACAGAAAGTCAAGAGGACAGGAGTGCACTATCTTCCTTGCCTGAAATCCAGAGTTATATGGGCCAATAGCCCATTTTAACTAAGGCTACTTCAGCTCTTGTACAATAAGTGATTTACTTGCCCTTCTTGAACAATTTGTGATCTTGACACTAAAATTTCACATTGCCATTGTAAATTTAGAAGGAGGATTGCAGTTCTGCATGCAAGCACACAACTGAGTTATACTTCCCTGCTCTCATGGGGGGGAAGAAAAACAAACAACAAGTTTGTATTTTAAAGGGAACTGTGGCTCAAACAGACTTCTACTTTTGGAAACACATTTCTCATGAAAGCACTAAATGATCAGAAAGCAGCATACCACATCCAGGTGAGCATCATCATTCTGGGAATCACCAGATCTCCCTCCCCCAGCCCCACTGCACAACCCCAGCTTTCCTTGGTGGACCAAAAGCAGTTCATTCTTCACTCTCAACACTTCTTCAGTCTGACAAACTCAAAACTTGTAAAACTCAGTTAAATATCGTCTTATTGAAGAGAGATGATGTCTCTTCTGAAGTGAAAATGTGCTATGACTTGGCTACCTTAGATCTCTGTGACTCAGACCTGGGAAACCTGCAGTTTCACAGGATAGTGTCCCTTTAAATAACTTTTTCTCCGTTTCATTAAGTTGTGTATTTACTTTAAGGAACATTTCTTCACATAGGAGTCAACAGAGTACTGTGAATTATTCCTCAGTGATTTCTCATCATACAGACAGAAGTGCTTCCACAAAGAGGCAGTGGGTGGGCAGCAAGTCAGCTGATTATCACCCTCCCGTGGGAGCTGCTCTCCTGGAAGCTCCCCGCCCAGCAGAGCGGACACTGAGGACCTCCCAAGCAGTGACCCAGGGGCTCTCTGTTGCTCAACAGTTGATGCCACCGACTTAATTCACAAAGAGATCCACTGAGACAGAACAATTTGGTTCTCTTCATCCTTGTACGAGCAGTGTTACCACTGTGTAGTGAACAAAAGCCAAACTATGACTATGTCTGATCGGTTATTAGCAAGTCCACTTCTCCCCTCCTCTCCTCACCCAACACAAGCTGTTTCCTGTATTATCCATTACCCGCATTCTCTGTGGTCAGGCCCAGGCATATAAAGGACAGAAGGAGGGAATAAACAAACTTGGGGAAAAGCAATGGTAAGAGTGGCCACTTGTGGACTATATAAAAGCCTGAGGGACTGGCAGGGTCCAGGTACCCTGTGCTTGCTGCCTCTTACAGACCACCTTGAGGGCACTTCCCATTTGCCACCCTGAGGTTCCCCCAAGTGCTCCCCACCCCAGCATCCAGTAGCTGCAGGAGCTCGGCCATCCCAAGGCTCCTCTGGTGGCCAGCTACCCCTGGCAGCTTGGGATCAGCAGGGATGGCCACAGGGGTGACCACAGCACATCCCTGCAAGCTGCAACCCCACAGATCTCAGCTTCAATGTGACTGCAGCCACAGAATCAGGTCTGAGTCTGAGCTGGATTCACATCTTCACGCAGCTGGGCTGAAGCTCAGCTTCTCCAATCTCCTCTTCTTCCAGCTCCTCAGCCCACGCAGGTATCTCTGCGCCCATCGCAATTAGAACTCCAAATTGCCAGGCAGGCATGGCAGTGACAAATCTCTCTCCGTGCCTTTACACTCCCCTCAGCCTTTGCCAGATCCAGCAGAGCCTGTGAGATGCAAATGCTTTCACACCTACGTGTTTTGTTTAATCAACCACAGATGCTCAGATTGATTGAGCAGTGATTTGCATAGATTAGCGTGATGTCAGTATTTATAATACAGCAGGAATATTATGCCAAAATCCACCCCTGAGGAGGTATCTACTCACCAACTAAACTAATAATTGGATGCAGTTTATATCAGAAAAAGAGACTAAAATTAAAAACTAGGAATCTTCAAGTCAGATTGATCAGATTTCCTCAATCTTCTTCCCTCTTGTGGGTTTCTTTCTTCTTACTTGTCTGGTGACATTGGAGATTTTCCTCCACACCTTCCCTAGAACAATTACAACAGCTGTCAAGGCTGTCACTGTGACCAGATCTACCTTAAGTAAAGAAGATATACAGTGCAAAGTGGGTGTTTCTACACATCATAATTATTACTATCCTTGGAGCTAGTTATGGATGAAGATCATAAATGTTCCTATTAAAATATTTATGTTTTAACAAGAGTGAAAAATAAAATGGAAATTATTTCCAAATTCAGTCTAAAATCAGCAAGAGTTGGCCAAAATAGGTCTGAAATCTGTAAGAGCTTTTTGCAAATAAAAACTCAGTGATTAAGCAAGACTTAATTTCAGAAAAAAAGAAATTGTTAACATTTCTAAGCAGCACCAATCCTTTTTCTCCTGGCCTAAGATACAGATAGCTGCAAGATTCACTTTTGTATTCCAGTAATTTGCATAGTGACTACCTTTATTTATATTTTAAAAAACAAAAAATTAAAATACCCAGAATATGTAACTCAAGAAGATGAACAAGAAAACTAGATTAAGTGCTGCATGCTTTTCTAAAATTCCAGTTACACATTTTTTTGAAATATAGTGATAACAGTGAGTACAGATTACTCTAGACAGGCGATAATCCCCATTTTGTCATATAAGAAATTAATACCTATGTAACAGCCAGGCCAAGTAAACATCTATCAAAACAGCAGTGTAGAGAACTTCACTTGCAATGTGAAACAGTTACCATGACCAAAGGAGGCAAGTACAATCAGCTGTCAGGAGATGTAAGTTGTACAAACAACAACCCAAACCCCAGGTTCTTCAAAGAATAAATCAGATGTCTTTTTGCAGAGCTTCAGAGCAACTGGCAACATTACTGCCACTGTACTGACACAGAAAACTAAAGGGTTTTGTTTCCCCCAGAGTTTCAAAATAAGATTTGGCACTGACTTATCCATTTTACTGTGTGTTGTCAATGACCAATCTATTTTTTCCCCTATTTTTTTCCTCTCTTTTTTAAAAGAACAGCCCAGGAGCACATTTCAAACATTATATCACCAGTAGGCACCAAAATCCAGAACCACACAATGTAGCTCAGGCATTACTGCCATGGCACATTACCTACAATTTCTTTTCTTTTCATTTCCTTGGTTTACCTCCTCAGAGGATGAAAAATGGCTTTCAAGACACTGAAAACTAGCTTGGGGTTGAAAAACCCATGTGACTTGTTTTGCAACCCAAAGGTATTCTGGTAAGGCTGAATAGGACTCTTAATTTTGTATCTGAAGGTTCTTATAATATTAAGAGTAGTAAAGAGATATTTTGTTAAACTGTTCTTTCTTTTATGTATTTGATAGTAAACATACTGAATCAACAATTAATTCACAGTGTATTTTATCTATGCCTATTTAGGTTTTACTGTAAAATGCTGCCCAGTTGAGTGCCCTAGCACTCACCTAACATAACCATTCCTGGCAGCAACAGTTATTACTGACTGATTTTACTGCCCTCTTGCAGAGGCTTTGTACCAAGGAGTTTGTTTTACCCTTGCTTTTACATGAAAGTTGTAATATTTCTAAGAGTAGCAAATTTTTAAATGGGATTTTAGCTGGAAATTTAAATGCACCTTTTGCTCCCATTAATTTTCATTGAGCATCTGCATGCACTGATGAATCTCCCTGTACTTCCACTAGAGAAAGCAAAGCTATTAATAAACCAAAACTGAAGAATATATGAACAAAAAAATTACATGGGGAAAATATCCCCAAATACACAATCCTGTCCCTAAACATCAGGATAACACTTAGAAAGTGCACAAATTCTTGAGGATAACAGGCAGGGTAGGAAAGGACTCTGTGTACAGTGGTGCCAGAGGAAAAAGCACGCATTCACTCACTGTTTCTGAAGTACATGAATATGCACTTTCCTGTCTATAAATTGACCAATCTGCCATTCGGAAAAGGCAGAGTGATAATTAATGTACAAGGTTAAAGAGAAAGGAAAGAAAAACAAACTCTTTCAAGAATGCAGCAAGAGAATTTTCTGCCTGCGGCTACATTAGCCAAAGTAAGAACGTCCACTGTACAAGATCTCATTTCATGCATGAATGCAGCTCTGGGTCACAGCTCTACACTCTCTCCCTCTGAAGCTTCCCCATTCACGCCTCTACCCCAGCCTAAAATACTGCTATTTATAAATGGCTTGGAAAACTGGTATCCCATCAGCCTCACAGGCTTTATAAACAAATGTGTCTGTCTAATCTGATACTGAATTTGTAGCATTTTTCAACCAGGAGCGGTAAACAAGATGATGCAGAAGGCCATTACTTCCAGATTCAGGCAGAATGTTATTGACAGATGAAAAATTGCTCCTATTTTTGCCTGCAGAATTAGGAACTCTGCTGGAACAAAATGAAAACTCCTTCCAATTTCCATTAACAATTTTTTTTCCCTTTAATGCCAGAACTCAGGTTCGTTTTTGGGAAACCATCCTCCTCAAAGCCAATTAGGATATGGTTTATCAGGACAAACAGTGTTATTTCTTCTATTTCAGTTTAGGAACAGCAAAATTATTCAAATATGTCCTACATTACATCCTGGGGAGTTGAAATCTGTTGAAATAAAATGAGGGCAGATAACAGACTCCAGAACAACAACTGCAGGGCTGACTTACACAGGACAGCGTAGTAACATACATGAGCAATTAATTACATTGGACCTTTTTATCCACATTAGCACAGCATTTTCCTAGACTAATGCAATTATGCCTCTGATACTTAACAAGTTTTGTGAAGTATCTCAGCAATCTTGACTGCATCCACATGGATACATCTTCTGATGTTAGATTGTATAAACAAACTGATTCACAAGTTTCAGCCATCAGTGGACAGTCTGCATATGCAAATCAGGCACAAGCCAAGAGGCAAGGCAAAATAAATCCAGTATGAACTTGCTCTGTGCACCTGTGGAATTGCTATGACTGCAAGTCAGATAAGCTGCAAATAACAGTTTTATCTGTCTAGACTAAAGGTTTAGATTGGCTTGCAATCAACTGCTTCAAATAACGCAAATCTTTGGAAAAGAAAGATAAAAAAGAAGAGGGGAAAATTAGTATACAAGAACTCCTTTAAAGACACGGAATCACAGAATGGTTGAGGTTGGAAGAGACCTCTGGAGGTCTTCTGGTCCAAACCACTCTGTTAAGCAGGGCCAGCCAGAGCTAGTGGCCTGAGATGTGTCCAGGCAGCTTCTGAATAATCCCAAGGACAGAGACTCCCCAGCCTCCCTGGACAGCCAGTGCTCAGTCACAGTGAAAAAAAGCATTTTCTTATGTTCATGGGGAACCTCCTTTGTTTCAGCTTGTGCCCACTGCTTCTGGTCCTGTCACTGGGAAGCACCTGGCTGCATCTCCTGTACACCCTTCCTTCAATGTATCAATATACACTGATGACACCCCTGAGCCTTCTCCTCTCCAGGCTGAGCAGTCCCAGCTTTCTCAGCCTTTCCTCAAAGGAGAAATGCTCATCATCATCTTCACAGTCCTCTGCTTGGTTCTGCCTGGTAGCTCAACATCTCTCTTCTACTGGGGATCGCTAAAAGACACTTTTTCCAAAAGACATTTTTCAGTCTGAAAGTAGTAGATGTCTCTAAATTCAAACCAGCAAAGAGTCAAGATTTACTTGGGATAGTTACTACAATTCACTTTCTCACCCAAAAATATTAAGCTTTTTTTGTTTTAAGGGGTCAGTACTACTATTAGACCTACAAAAACCCACAGAAGTCTCTAAACAAAACTGTTGATGCATACCAGAGACATAATTTATACATGTCTTTTTCACACAATTTATAGCTGTCTTCTAGAAAAGGCTTGAAAATGACTAAAAAGGAAAGTTTATTAAATTGTTTACTGTTCAAATACATTCTGAGGCAAAAATAAATGCCTTGCCAGCTGGTGTTCCTGTGCTCTGTGCAAAGAAGCAGTGTTCGACACTTATCTCATAGGACCCAAAATTCTTCTTTCTGACTTTTTTTCCCCCTAAACCATCAGTTGTTTTTTTCCTTACATTTCCTCCTTTAAAAAGCAAGATCAATAAATAAATTCTTGATGTGGCTTTTTGCATAATGTCATCAACACTGTGGGAGAGCACAAAGTGATCCTTGAACTATCCCTCGCTGCCCAGGGCAGCTCAGGCTGGGAGCGGTGCCACAGGAGGGAGCAGACCCTGTTGTGTCCCAGACCTGAAGCCTTAGGTGCCCATGCTCTTCAAATGGGGAGCCTTCCTAACCCTTTCAAAGCCCTGGTTCCTGAAGCTTGAAAGAAGGAGGAGGAGAGGAAATAGGAGGGAAAACACATATGCTTGAGTCCTCTATCTGAGAGGAAGTAACTTGATAAAGGGTTGTTTAAAACAAGCATTTTAATTAAACCAAAGGCAGGATACCAACTTTTAAACTACTCCTGTGCACAAACTTTTCCAGTCTATGTTTGGGAAAAAGTAACAGCAAAAACATACTAATCTTGTTCTGGCTTACTAGGAAGTTATTTATAACACACTTCAAAATTTTGGAAGGTTCTATTACTGAGGAGTTGTATTGTCTATTGTTTTACAAGCAGGTGCAGGAAACTCAAGCAGAGCCAACATGCTTACTAAAAAACCCAAAACAACCAAAAACCAGAAACCTCTGGGTTGTTGAACTTGCTTTTTCTACTTATTCTCACATATTTAGCAAATGCAGATATGCCATAAATTAATATTTACTAAGCAGAAATGGAGACACCATGCCATTGTCCTTATGTTTGTTGGGAAGCTCCAGACTTACCTTAAAATTATTCCTTCTGGATGACTTAAGATGATTGAAGACATGTAATTTAAAGCAGCTTTGATAGGGAAAGGCTTTTTTTTTTTTGCAATAGTATGCTCTCTGTACACCTAAGCAGAGATCAGAAATCTTCCTGATATTCTGAACAGACAAGCAATAGAAAATTGTGGGCATTCTTTCTTTCTTACTCAGTTCTTGCTACCCAGAAACAGGAGTCACCTACTGAACACATCTCATCTCACTGGGGAGGGCATTCCCCAGGTCCTATAAAGCAGAGAAATCCAAGCACAAACAATCCAACAGCACAAACACTATGAACAAGAAAGGAGTCTGTATTTTAGTCTAGGTGAAAAAACACTGACTTCAAGAAACAGATGTTGAACAACCACAACATAATTATCAGACAGTTGCCAATTCTGAATGGGATGCTTTTCTGATCTTGTACATTAGCAGCCAGAACTTTGCTTAATTTTAGTGTTAGGTCAGGTAGCTGAACACAAAGCCTGTCTGGGGAAGCTATATTTATGTACCACTTATCTGTTCTTCCCCTCAGAAAATTCATTACCCAGTCTTCCTTCCTGCTTAACCTTAACCTCGACTTCCAAAAAAGTACCAAATTCTGCTTGCACAGTGTTCTTTATAATTAGACACAAATTGTTCAAGACGTTCAATTATAAAGTTTTCTGCTCTAGCATCTAAAAATTCTGGATATTAATAAAAGTTTTAATCATCTTGAAAAAATACTATGCTATCACAATTCTGTTCTGTGTTTTAAATTCCTCTGAGCAGACAGAAATATAAAGACTGATATATTAATTATTACTATTCACATAGCCATCATTCTGTGAATTTTAGAAGCTGGATTACAACAGTCTTAGAGTGTTTAGAATACCTCTGTCAATTGAGTTTTCATGTATGGTGTTGGGTACAGTAGAGCTTATTTTATACCATACTATATTTTTATTATTTTATATATTAATTTAAAATTTAAATACTCAATATTACATTCTTTTGTGTTGATATTACTTTTTGTACACATGTATTATATAACACTATACAATAAACATGTGCATATGTGAATGCACATCTATATATGCATGTGAAACAGGCAAAAGAGGTGTTCATAACCTTAGCAGCCTTTATAGGTAATGTACACACCAGTCCAGTGAAATTCCTTAAATTATCCAGACTAAGTGTTTAAGTACTTAAGTACCAGGTAAGGCCAAAACAACCTACCAAACCATACACTGTGGCTAATAGAGATTGTAAGACATGCAAAGTGTCCAAAAACTGTTCTTCAATTTCTGAAGATTTTTTCATGTTAATATACATTTTTAACCCAATATAGGCATTGAGGGAGTTTGCTGTCTTTATATTTAAGTACATATTGCCTTGTTTTTTTCTCTCTTGTCTCAAACCTCTCTCCTTTAATTCTGCTGTCTGCTAGCAGGTCAGTCTCCCATTCCCATTTTCCACATTTTATTTCTTTGGTTACTGGCACTCGTCAACAGAATTTACCCACTAACCTTCTTGCTGACGCTGACCTTTTCCAGGAATATGTGCGTCACTGTATGAGGAACTTAAATAAAATGAAAAAACCCGCAGATTTCCTGGAAGATGCTAAATTAGTTTGTCCCTTATGCAAAGTCCCTTCAGTTACACAAAGACTGGGCACCCAGTGTAAAGTCCTGCCAGATAAACTCAACCTCTGCCCTTTGCTCTTTCACATCAAGTTGCTTTTTCCCTCACCAGCTTCTGCTTCCACAGGCCTGGGCTTGGAAGTTATCTATGTCACTGCTGGTATTCTGGAGGATATTTTGGTTTGTGTCTTGGTTTAAGGTAAATTTTGGGAGGAAACTTTTGAAGGGGATTGGTAAGCAGTTACAACGTGTAAATACAAGAATGGATCACTGAATGCTGGAGAACCCTCTTGTTCCCTATTTGAGGAAAGCCTTGCTCCCTGCTTTTTTACATTTACTTCAGGAGCTTCTGGGCTTTTTCCCCTTTTATTTCTCTGCTGTACAGCTGGCTCTGATCATTAACAAGGGCAGACAGTAGCAGCTGTTCAAGGGCCAGCTATGTTTTCTTGCTTTTCAACATACCTCTCTGTAGTTTTCCTCCTACCTATATGTTTTAGGTTGGAGAAAATGGTTTTCATGATGGCTTCCCTAGGAGATGATTCCAAACCTAAACCAGAAGGCTTCTAACTTAACATATGCTCTTTGTTTCCTCTCCATGAAAAAAAAAAGTGTTAGAACTACAACTGGACAGTCACTGGTGGATGAGGCGTAGGATAATCACAGATCCAAAAGACTGAGTGCCCCTTTCCCAGGCACCAAGAACATCACACCCAATCTGAAGATACTCAGTGTTTCTGAAAATAGTTGGAACACATGCATGACCCAATGAAAATGAGGGGTGCAGTGGCATCATGTGACTGGACACATTTCTATTTCCAGCAAAGAACTTTACATCCCAACTAGCACTGTTGCACTCACTCTATAGATCATAATCACACCTCCAACATGAAAACATTTGCACTGCTATGTGATGAACATATCACAATTTACCATTTTAGGTAATTTGGACATTTTTATGTCAATGGAGGCTTCACAATCCTAAACAAAAAGTTTTTAGTCTTCCTGTTTACTCAGAATACAAACAGACTTTAAAAACAACCTATTTTACAAGTTTATATCATAGGTCACATTTTTTTTTAACAAATGTTTACCTGACCAGAATATTATTTTTTTTAAACAATAGAGAATTAGGACAAAAAGTCCAAGCCTGAGGACACAACAAAACGATAAAAACAGGGACCCAAGGCAAGCCAACAAGAATTTTGGGGCACTTCACATGGAAGGCTCTTTGGGAGAAGATGAGTTTCATTGCAATCATTCTTTGTTCCAAAAGCTTTTTTTTCAGTACTCTTGTATGCAAGTAGATTTGTTCTAAAGTGTAAATATGACTTTCTTAAAGTAATGAAAAATAAACAAACAAACAAACAATGCCACAGAAGAAAATATAACCTGTAAATACTTAAGTACAGCTACACCAGCAAGAAGTGAAAGATTACACTTTCCTCAGGCAGCAAAACTAGTCTGTGCTAAGCCAACTTAGCAAAAAAATACCATGCCATATCTCCTAGTAATCAGTTGAAGGAGGCAGATCTAAAGAGATAAATGAAATCCAAACAACACAGATCCAATGGAGTTTTCCAAGAAAAAAACAAAAAACAAAACCAACAACAACAAAAGAAAAAACTAAACAAACTCAAAACCAAACACAAAACCAAACAAAAACAAACAAACAAAAAATACAAAGCAAAAAGGAAAAACAAAGGAATAAATTGGCTGTGCTCATTTTATCGAAAAAAATTAAGTATTCCAAGAAGCCAGTTTCCAGGTTGTTTTCTTCTGGACTGAATTACTAAAACTACCAAACAGGAACACTCTGATGGGGGCACAGTGTAGAGAGTACAAACCCACTTCTTCATGAGCAATGAGGAGCAAATCAAATCACACTTAATTTTAATTAAAATTCGTTTATTAGTTTGTTTATAGTAGTATTTAGTTTATCTTAATTGTCTTGTCTTTTTGTGTAAATGAACTTCAACTGACATGCTCTAAATTTTTTTTATTACTCTTTTCCTCTCATGCCCTTTTCAACTTAGCAGTTCAGTTAACATCTATTTCTCGGAATACGTGCCATCTTTGAGAATTTAACTAAACATGCTGAATGAAGCCTGTTTCTGAGAAGACCTTTAACAACACACCAAGCTTCAGTGGAGTTTCATTTCCCAGAGCACAAATCTCTCCTTGAGCTTGCTGTAACATCTGACTTATCACTGGGAATGTACAAAGTTTACATTATGTTTTGTGGAAAAAAAAATACAGAATTCAGCTCAAGTTAATACAGACCCAAATGACCTTCTCAAAAAAAAAAAAAATTTAAAAAAAAATCTTAAGCTTCCAGAAAAAAGCTCTTTGTGATGAACTGGGTATTTTTTCAGCAGATTCTAGCTCTACAGAGCCTTTCAGTAAACACTGAACACTTTGCACTCCCTTCCAGCACACTGTGGAGACTGCCTCTTACTAAGGAGATAATATAAATAAGTTTAAATAACATAAATAAATTGATAAATAAGATATAAATATTTTAAAGCTGGAACTGCTCCTTACACAGTGGCAAATTCATGCAAAGGCCCCCTGTAACCTGACATGGGTCTATGAAATCCAGACTTTGATCCTGAACTGATTCCTGAAAACTCTTCCTACAGTGGTCATATGGGATGATTTTAAAAACAGGAGAGTGGAAAGGGAAGAGAGAAAGGAGAATGGAGAAGGGACCCAAACATCCAGTTAATTTTCTTCATTAAAATCCACATGGTTCAGAAACCTGGTGTACAACACAGGAAAGGGTTACAATTCAGCAGATACAGTATGAATACTTCTTTGTTCACTTTATTCTTATATATTTTGCCCCAAAGAACAGAAGCCATACTGTTAGACTGGAATATGTCACCAAACTTGATTCTTTCATCTGAAACTGAAGTCTAAATGACTCCTTTTATCTTCCTTGCTGCCTCATTGTCCCTTTCCAAATGCCTGAATGAATGCAAGGAACCTCAAAGCTGTCAGTAGACATTGTAACACCCACACTTCGACCAGAAGGGGTTGGATTGATTTGGCAAAAAGGATTTTAGGAGGCAAAACATCAAAGGATGGCAGGCTGCAAGAAGGAAGAGTGGGGATCACTGGCTAGTTCCATCCTTGGCATCAACTGAATCAAAGGGAGATGAAGCCATATTTCATGAGCTCCTTTCACTTCTTTCCTTAGCAATGAGCAGCTGAAACAAGTAGGTAGGATTCAGTGAAAGGAAGCATTTTACTGAAGTTTAGTACTTTTACCTACAAGCATGAATTCAAGTCCTCACAACCAGTACCAGCATACTACGTACCACCATCCATGTTTTGTTTCCAGCACCAGTTCGAGTTGGCAGTGCATCTGTTCACTAAGAGAATCACTGTCCTACAATCAATAAGTCCTCACACCCTTCTCTTCCAACCCAGAATTTGCTGAAGCTTACCCAGTATATAGATTTGCTGTGACACGAATTAACTACACCAAGCAAAGCTTTAAGAGAGCCCCCTTTATGCCATCAGGTCCCAATTTTGCTACTCTGTATGTCCATATTAAATAGGCCTCCCTGGATGTGTTCTGTGTGCATAGTTCCCATCTTCTTTTGAAATTAAAATGAAAAAGTAGTAAGTCCTTGTACTATATTTGCTGAAGTAACTGAAGACATGAAGGAATTTACACTACAAAAACAAATACCATTAAAACACAGCTTCCTCCGTATTCATGCTATTTAACCCTCCTCACCACCAATGGTAGCAATCTCTAACTCATCTTTTTCCTAGACCTTAGGCTCACCAGCATGGTCAAAGGAGCTGCAGCTGAACCAGAGCCATGCACACACTGCCAGGTCCCTGGTATTTAATCAGCCAGTCATCCATAGGTCTGAAATACATACAACACTTGAAACATTTTATTTTTTTTCTATTTTTTTTTATATTTAAGCATATTTACTACATTTAGTACTTATGAAATTAACAGTCAGGATGAATCATTAGATATCCAGCACAGCTAAATCAACAAAGCTTCTTTCAATGTGAGGTTCTTCCCACCCAGCCCGATCAAAGGGCCCCACACAACCTCAGTTATAGATCTTTTTTATCACTGCCTAATTTAGGAGTGAAAGGAATGATGCCATGTAAGAAAGAACAAGGCCTATTTTCACCAACCTGAGCTGAGACACTATATATGAGCAATCAGGACCCTAATCCTGCAGCACTTAATTTCCCAATTGCTTTTACAGGGGTGTTTAAAACGATGGATTATTGCTTGGTGTTTCTTCATGAAACACCGACAGTACAATCAGGTGTTCCAAACGCCCTGAATCTGAATAAACGAGGATTTGCAGTGCTCCACCTGGAGCAGCATCCTCACCACCGAGATGCTCATGCAGAGTGGCTGACTGCAAAGCCAGGACCGTGAGCCCTAGAGCTGCCTGCCAGCTTTGCTGCAGAAACAGCAGGACCCAAAAGCCCAGGGAGTTCCAATGAACTGCCTTCAGGACAAGCAGCAGGAAGGGCAGCCGGCACACAGGCGCACGCAGCGAGTTTCGGATGGCAATAGCCACGCAAGGCAGGGCGATGTCTTTGGGAACTCCAGCAACTTTTTCTTCCCACAACCTGCCACACCTCCTGCTTTCTTCCCACCTACTGACTCGTCAGGCAGCCTCATTCTGCCTACCACAATTTATCCATCTTCCAGTCTCTCTACCAAATCTCACCCAATCTGTTCACTCTCAGACTAGTAATGTCCCTGTTTCTCCATCCTTCACGGACACGCCTAGAAAGCCCAGGTGTTTTTTCTGAGGACTGCCACTGTTTAAACAAGTCAACGTAGCATTTTGTAGAAGTCTCAACTCTTTTAAGGCAATGTATACTACAGACATGTAACAAAACAAAAAAAATCTCTGTCAGAATACAATTATTCCTATAAGCAGTGGAAAAACTGTGCAAAACTGCAGTGCATCGTAAGGGCTTCATGTCCATGAAACATGTTTTATCCATGCCTAACTTCAACACACTGCCAAAGGCCAGCAATTAGCCTGTGAAGGAATCAAATGGAGGCTACAAAGTCAAGACGGGGCTTTAATTCCTGTTGAAAAAATAAAATATTGAAAAGATTCAAAGGCCAGCAGGAGGATTTAGAGACCAGGGCTGATGTCTTCAGGAGAGCAACTGATTCGGTCAAGTAGAAAACAAACACCCCTGCAACTGAAAGGATTAAATGTTTGCTCTTATTTGTATTCAACAACCTTTAAAAGACCATCTTCTACCCCAGCCCTCTACCAAAGATATGAAAAAAACCCAAAACACTATTCTACCATCTTCAAACACTCATGTATTTGTAGCTGTTCTCATTTCTATTTCCCAGTGTTCGGGCTCAGCCAGCTCTCCTTCACACACACTGTACTTCAGCAGAGAGAGAGGCACTGTTGGCAAGGAGATATTATGCCATGTGAAACAGAAGGGTTTTTTTAAAAGATTAACAGTTGGGAATGTAGGTGATGCGGTATCATCACCTATACCTGTCCATTTGGAAGTAGCACTGTAAACCCTGGTTTCTAACACACAGTGCCCTGCCTTCACTGTGTTTCCCACAGGGTAATGTTTTGTCACTGTGGATCATGGATAGATGCAGTTTCATGCATAACATGAGACAGAAAAACCAAAGTATTTTTCTGATTTTTTTTTTTTTGTTTTAACTGAGATAAGTAGATCACTAAGAAAATCCCAATAACTGCATTTCTTTTTCAGATTCATGTGATAATCAAAGATTTTTAAACCTCAAAAACCTATTTCACATCGGCAGATTTCTAGCAGTGGCCCCACTCTGGAATCAGATTTTCTCTGGAAAATCACCTCTGGAGTTAGTTTTTTTTTCCTCCCCCACTGGTAGACAACTATAATTAATTAGAAGAAAGGTGTGTGTGTGTATGTGTCTGTCTGTCTGTCTGTCTGAATAATGGAATGAGACACAGCTGGTAAAACTAGCAAAGCATAAATGTAATGTCTTGACCACTTGCTGCTATTACAAAATCCTATGGCATTTTTCCCTTGTGTATTAGTCTTGCAATGGGGATAATTACATTCTGTCTGCTTAAATCCTCAGCTTAAATAGCTACTATGGTCACATATAGAACACATTTGTGTGTCTAGCTCCTACTTAAATGACTTAACTGCCGTTGAAATCAGGGACAAATATACCTTTTGACTGGGGCTTATATATGACATAATTAAAGAAAACAATTTCTATAAAAAGCCTATGTAGTCTGTAGTTTACTAATGTAATTTTTCTATTTAGCTGGGAAAAAAAAAAACCCAACACATTCCCTATAATAACCAGTTATCCACCTAGTTAAAAATATGCTATAAAGTCTGGGATTGCTCTTTTTCAGTCAGAGACCACCAGTGTAATGAAAATGCACTCTGCAAGCAAGATTTTTATATTTAAATAATATTTCATCTTTTTCACTAGAGAGGCCAAAAATTAGAAATATTAAAAACAGAAAACCTGGTATTCTTCAAAGCACTAAGTTTAGTTAGCCCTGCAGAATGGAGAGAGGAATCATATTTATTATTATTCCTACCATTTAATCCAGATCAGTATATTGAAAAGCACTGCAAAATTTTCTGTGAGTGCAATTCAAAGGTCTCTGAAATCCATTTTTATTGTGCATAAACATTTTTGTACACAATTATTATCATGGCAAATGTCTTTATAGAATCCATACTAGAAAGTATGGCCAAGTATGTAACTGATGTGTTCCAGGCAATATGGAGAAACAGTTGTGCTCACACAGAAATTAGGCTCTCCAATAGAGATCTCTAAAGCCCCATTTGTACTTGAAAGACATGCCTCTTGTTTTGCTTTATTCTTTGCTAGCCAACAAATATCTCATCTGTATTCTGCAAAATACACCTTTCAACTGTGGGAGGAAAAACAATGTTTTAATATTCTGTGGGGAGGGAAGATAAAGCAGAGGGAGAAGGGGAGGGGGGAAAGAGGGATTATTTCCCCAGTTACCTGGAAGTTTAGAAACAGTCTTCTAGTTCATGGGATTTTTCATATGGATGAAGAAGGAAGTTGTTCCAGGAAAGTGTGAGAAGCATTTTACAAATGCAGAAACTGGATCAGAGAAAAATCATCTCTGTATTTATGTTCTGGCATCACATTCAGAGTCACTCTTTCTGATCTACAGATGTGCCTTTTACCTGGAATACAGCACAGTATAGAGTAGTAGATAATTTATAACCCCAGTGTGGCAACACTAATCGTGCTGTCTGCTACTGCCTGTTCCAATAATGATGTGCAGGACTGAAACGTATCTCGGAGCTGGACTTCACAAAAGAAAAAATTCTGTTCTAAGAATATACGCTCATGTATGTGCAAGCATGCATGGCTTTTTTAGGACATATAGCAACTGGAAATATTGGTACTTTGAATCAAAATTCTTAAGAGATAATAGAGCAAAACACAAACTTAAGATAAATTGCAGTGGTTTTCCTGCAGAGCCGCTTGTCACACAGGTAATATTATCCCATAATTTCCCCAGCTATGGCAGCTCAGAAATTGGCTCCTCTTTGCTGTCTCATCACTGAAAGGGGTACAGTGAGAATCACCAAGGGGGTAGTTTAAAGTTGAGATGGCACACACTGGGTTCATTAGCATGACAGGAAGCAAAATGGATGAGCCAGATTTCCCCTCCAGTGTTACTAGCCCTTCAAGGGCACAGAAAGCTGATGGCCCTATACTTAAAGCAATCTACACCAAGAAATTAATCTGTTGTAACAAGGAAGTTCTAGATACATCACTTTCAAAACAATTTTAATTGAAGCACGTTACTTATGGTACTGTGCAGCGATTGAGACAAGTGTGAAAACCAGATGCAGGACTGCACTCAAGCAATCACACAAACACCAACGTTATCCAACATTCCAGGCACTAATTAGCAGGCGGATGGTATCTGAGTAATAGCTGCCTGGTGCATATATGACCACACATCTGTTTCCCACCTCCCTGCATCACTCTGCATGTTCACAGCCTACACACATTTCTCTCCCAAAGTCCTAATTAATGGAGAGCTCGTGTTGCAATAGGCAAAGAAACTGTTATCACCTCCTACAAGAAGAGAAGACCTACAAGCTCTGTCCACTAATGTTGGGCATTTACATATGGAGTTCAGTACATCGTGTTTAAGGAGTAGACATTTCTGAGGATCTGGTTAATTAACTGCATGAGTTGAATGGACAGAAGGGCTGTAGAAAACTTCAAAGACTCAAATACCAATCCATATTGCGACACATTTAATTCTAATCCTTGCTTGCTTAAACCGGCTTCCTTTGTAATTCCTAGTAAACTCTCCCCATCAGCGTGCTCTCCCGTGCTGGAGATGTGCTCAACACCCCTCCCAGGGCTACAGCATGGTGTGCAGTAGGAATCCAGCACAGGCTGGCAGAGATACCACAGTTTTCACTTGTTGAGCAACTCAGGATGCCAGCCTCACTAGATAACCACCTTCTATGAAAGACAGATACACAAGACAGTCGAGATGTCTGTGTTATAAGATATGACAGAGGGTTGTTACAGGCAATAGCAGTAAGTACTTAAGGCAGGGAAACTGCACGTAAGAGATTTTGATCACAGCTGCCATGAGGAGTATTACAAGCCACTTATTATGGACTTCAGTTTCACACCAAATTTAGGAACACACATGCAGTCTTCCTGGATAAGGATGTTCAGTTCTCCAAAAGAATGAGAAAATGTCCTCCCAAGCTCTCAGCATGATCTTGCAGCTAGAAATTAACTGAATGCCTGAAACTTCAGCCTTACATATTTCTTAACAACTATCCCCTGGATAAATTACACACAAGTGGACTTGGTATTGAGAGGCTTCCTTTCTTTAAGTATTGCTAAATCCTGGCCTCAAAAGCATTGCATGGTAATGAGGAATACAGCCTAAAGACAGCGAAAAGATTTATCTTGTATCAGCTTTGAATTGTACTGAATGATCTCCTAATCTTACCACACATACCAAGTGCCTGAGCCACCTCTGTTCCACACCCATAGTTCTCTGTACCTTTTTATTTCCCCACCCTTTATCTAGACTCAAAAGCAAATTTTATTCCAAAATATTTGGGCTCTATACATATCCAGGTCTGTTCACAGTTTCCTTCTGGTTTTTTTCCTATGTTTTCTACATCCACAGTATGTTTCTGTGCTGCAGCAACACAGCATTCTAAATAAAGGTTAAATGTTGATTTATGTAGCAGCATCATAACATTTCGCATCCTATTTTTATTGACTCAAAATACTTTATCTGACCACAACTCTATTCTCTAAAGAGATCTTCATTCAGCCTTTCATAGTGATGCTTTTTAGTGGTCCTTTTCCTTAAATTACACAATTAATTAAGACCTAATAAAATGTATAATACTTTGCCCTCCAGTATGAATTACTTGCATTAATCAAGATTGAATTTCATTCATCATTCTGTTGACTGATGACCTCATTTGATTAAATCCTTCCAAAGTTCTTTTTCAAACTTCACTAACATACCACCAAACATCATTATATTGCATTACATTCACCATGTTTTAGTATATTCTGCTTCAGTTATGGAATTACAATTGACTGATGAAACTCTCTCCTCATCTGTCTCTACTCACATTTTAATACAAATTATGTACCAAATTTTTATGTACCTACTTAGAAACTATCTAGCATATCCATTTCCTTGTTGCCACACAAGTGAAAAATTACATATACATGTATTAATAATGGACAGTATGTGTCAATGTTAATGTAAAACACAAAGCACATACTTTCAATTTTTTTTCATTCTCTGTCAGCTTATAATTGCACTTTTTTCCAGTACATAATACCCATTTTCTGAGACTATTACAGCTTAACATCCCTTTTCATGTTTTTCAACCATATAAAAATTTCATCTTCTTTTATTACTTCTGCAAAGTAGATGAACATCATTATCTCCCTTTTTTAAATAAGGAAATTCAGAAAGAAAACAAAGAATTATTTCATCAGGACTGCACAGGAAGTTGGTGGCAGAGATGTCAAGCAAACTTGGAACTGGTGGCAAGCCCTATTCACTAATTGACAAGTCTTCCATTCCTCATATAATTTCAGTCCTTCCTTTAGTTTTCTAACATCAGTGAAATTTTCCTTGCACATTATCTAAGATGCCTGTCAAAAGGGGGCATGGTTTGAAACCTGTGCTTTATACTGCAGCAAATTTATTTGCTGGAGGAGCACCACCAGCCCTGAATACTCAGGGCCAGTTGACTGATCACCTACATTGTAACAGCCTATCAAAACTGACAGGTATTCACAGTGAGAGATGCACCTTATTACAAACAAAAGCCACGTGCACCTTTCCTGCTGGTAATTAAACAAGCCAGTACTTTTTTTAGGGAGAGGGAAAAAAAAAAAAAAAAGATGATGTTTACAACATAATGATCCCCATCAATGTCCAGCCAATCTTTGACTGGTACAAAAGGTAATTTCTTCAGGAATATCTGAATCTGCTGGAAGTAAGTCGAGATCATTTCCTATTGAAAGAGCTGAAAGGTTCCAGAGGATAGCTGTATCATTCTCATTAGCTGCAAAGCACTGAACACAAAGGAAGAGTGTGACCATTTGAAATGCCATGAGGTGGGTGGTGAGGCTGAGGCACTGGAGTGGAATACAGGCCACTGTGACTGTTCTCCAGGAGACTATTGACTCTTCTCTGGGAAAGACTGGGAGTTGAGCTTTATATCAGCCCCTAGCTCTACAGTTTCTCCAAGCAAATGGCTTATTCTGGTTAGATGAGCTTGGTTTTGAAACCAACAACAATAAAACAATCTGAAATTTAGTAGGAGATGTGGAGCATGAACTAGCCAAGAACTGAAACAGCAATCCTCATCACTAAACACAGGGGTACACCGATTCTTACAGAACCCCCATTTGAATAAGGATGGCCCTAGCCCAACCAGCCTTAGTCATACCAATTTGTTTCTACATTTGTTATCTTAGACCACAAAAAAAGAACATTCTTACTCTTAGTAAAATATCAAAGAACGGAAGATTGTTTTGGAGGACTGTGCTGCCAAGAACACAATAACATCACCATCAGCCCCCACACATTTGTTATTGCACTCAGCACAAGTGCTGGATTAACATCTGCACTGCAAAAATTAAGCCCATTAGCTCCTTCAGCTTGTTAGCATATTTTAATACTGTGATCACAGCTTTCTATTTCTATCAAGGTGCTACTAGGTGTCAGACTCAGTATTCACATAATGCATCACTATCATCTCTACTCCCCCCAGATCCCTCATGTGTCTTCCTTTCATGAAACTATTACACAGTGATACTGAATAGAAGGAAAGAAGAAGGAGGAAACTGAGAAGGAAGGAAGAAACTATCAGTGTAGCAATACTGCTGGAAAGATAAGTAGACCTGTGATCTTATCATGTATGGTTGGACAATGCTGTGTTCGATAAATCTCTAGCACCTTAGACTGCATTGTTAAGTTAGAAACACACAGAAAACACAATTGATTTAGCAACTCATTGTCCTGATCTGTTTTCTGTTAGCTCCTAATAGTAACTCAGTATAAAGAATTGGTTCCACTGTCTCATTTATGGTCTAAATAGAATGTGAAATTCTCATTTAGTCATGATTTTAAGCCTTAACCTGTAATTAAAAGAACAGTTGTTTTTAAACAAAGATAGAAATACCAATTTGTGTTTTCATAGAAGCTGGTTGTAGATATTTCTATGTTGCTGGTATTTTTCTTAACTCCAACCAGTCTGTATTCACTCCTTAGGTTTGCACACAACATGCATGTATAGAAAACAAAAATAAGCCCAAGTCTGCTCTAAGATACATGCGTACACCCACGGTATCTGATGCCTGTGTGCTACACAGCCACAGGTGACAACTGTGTTTTCTACGTGCAGCAGGCTTTGTGAGTGCATTTGTTTTCTTAAACAGCCAAGACAAATTTAAGCCTGCAAGATGAACTTGGTTCACCATTAACTATAGAGCTGACACACAGTCCACAAATTCTGACTTAAAAAACCCACAACATCACTCAGGAAAAAAAACAGTGAACTTAGAGAAACTAAAAGTCCACGTTCCTCAGAAAACAAGTGAAAAGACCCAGGCAAATAGTCTTTCCAGCTGACATGAATTCAGCACCTTCTAGCTCGTGTCCTACATTCAGAATGCCTTAACATGAAAAGTATGCGTTGCATACAGAAGAAGCCAACAGTGCCCACACATCTACTGGTTAGCGAGGGGTTGGTGGATCTTCACTTATTCTCACACTTCAGAAATGAGGCGTTTTCTCTTTACCCCAATTCTGCCCTTTCTAAATGCTAAATTCTCTCCAGAGGACATAAACCCATGCTCTTCATGCACAGCAGTGAAGCTGCAGGAACTACTTGCAATGAAGCATTTCTCCAAGGAATCAGGTTTACTGGGAAAAGCAGAACTGTTTATCTAATTTGCTTTTACTCTTTCACTTAGCATCTGCAACTGGCTAGTGCTAGATTTGATGGTGAGCTAGCTGGGCCTTTGATCTGACCCAGGAGAGCTGTTCCTATGTAGTAACTTAACTAGCTAGCATTATTCCCATAAAGTCCCACGACTTAAGCCAAGCTGCACTTGGTTATCAAAATGGTATATTACATTGTACTAGCCTGGGCTCTGTCCAAAAGAGCCCAAGCCCACGGATGGTCCCGAGAGACCCAGTCTGATGCTTCACTCTTCTGTTTCATATTTCTATTTTTCTATTACAAAAAGTGACAAATAATGAGATTTTCAGAATTACGGAAAAGGGGGAAAGCAACTGTTAGTTCTTAATTCCCAAAGTCTTTTGTATTCAGGGAAAGGTCTATTAGCATGTACTTTAGAGGGGCAGGGACTAAGGCACAGAAACCTTAAACCAGTCAAGGATAAGCCACCACTGAACAGAGCCACTTGTATCTCCCTCTGCTTTTGTGCAGGCACAAGAGTCTGCACAGCTGAGCTGAGAACAGAATCAAGGACATAACACCAGCCAAAACAAAGTGGAAGCTTCTCAGAGCTCATCAGAACCAGACCAGGCTCCAACCCAACCCCTGTGTGCCTGCACAAACACTTGCACAAAGTGGAACACTTCCACTTTTTGTGGAAAAAGTGAAGGAGCAACCACAAGAGGCAACAGTGGCTTGTGCCACTTTCAAGCACTTGCAAAACTGTGGAAAGCATAAGGGTTTCTCAGGCTTTCCAGTCTGAGAAAAATAGCTACACACTAATGACCAAAGCAATATGCTTTGGTTAAACACTCCATGGAAAAACATAATTTCACTCACAATACAGATCATTTTAGATATCACTGAAAAGCATGGATTTATTTGAGCATGATGCTGTTAATTTACACAGAAACTTCAGTCAGAAATATTTCAGCATGCATGTATTCACACCAGAACTTACAAGCAAACTCCCAATTCACCTTGATCTCTAAAGTTGTTACTTTACAGCAGAAATAGAAGATGAGCCTGCTTAAGAAAAGTTAAGGTGGTTCATTTCATCAGGGAGATGAAGAGTTTCTGGAGATAAATGGTCAGATACACTGCAGAATGAAAAGCAGTCAAACATCACAGTCTGCAACATTCTTAGAGAAAGAAGGTGATCTAGTCTGACTTCATGTCTCTTGCTTGTGAGGATTTTTTTAAACATTGTTTTTTATTAAACCTTCACAAAACACTTTAAACTAAGAAAATGTAAGTTATCTTCATTCTGCCAAAACACCTGAACAGCTGCCAATGCTGTACAGAAGAAATAGTTCCCAGTGGCTCCTCCAGGCTTGTAGTAGCCAAGTGCAAACAGTACAAATGCAGTGCTCCTCCTAAGGAGTATTTACCAGCAATAACCAACGTGACTTGAATGAATGATGGGGAAAGCTGTGGCTGTAAAATTCACACAGCAAGATTTCAGAACTGCATCTAAAATTTACAGAAGTTTAGCTAGGCAAACCTAGCTGTCCAGTGCACAGTACAGTGTGACTCCCTGCAAATGAAAACGTAGCAGGGAAGGGCAGCAATAGACAATACTAACTAACGTGGACTGAAAATAAAAGTAACAAAAGTTGCTCAGTTACAACCTAAATGATTTCTGATATCATGTTCCAGCACCTACTAGGTGCATGTGAAATAATGTCTGAAAATAATTGTCTCACAGCATATTCTCTTTCCAGGGGGAGGATCTTGCCTGTGTGGTATGAGATGGCACTGTGGTTTTCATACTTGAGTTTTATGCCCGCATTGATGAAATGTCTATACTACCATGCACTTCTGGTGGAGAACCAGTGTGTAAAAAGGATGCCCTCAGAGTGTGTGGGAGGTCATTTCCCAGGCTCACAAAGGTCCAGGAGGAGCTCCGGTGTCTTGAAAAGCCAAGTGTATCGGTAAGATACGAAGTCCCATCCTGCCAGGCACAAATGCTTTGAGATTTCCAACCTGAAGCTTAATCACTTTCTAAGATACATAAAAATCAGTCTTTGAATGAAGAATTTATTATACAGTATACTTTGAGAGCTTACAATTTGCATTTGTAAGAAATTAGTAGCCAAAAATGGGGACAGGAGAAATCAGAAGGATTACCCAGCATGATCGTACTGAGAACGATTAGTTCTCAGTTTAGTAATGGATGTTTAGTTTAGTTTAACGTTTAGTTTAACGTTTAGTAATGGATGAAGTTTCCTAAAAGTTAACAAGAATTGAAGGAAGGGTGAATTAAATCTGTATGAAGAGCAAACACAAATAACTTTAAAGAACATTTTTTCCTAAATCTTGATTAAATGTGATACAACTGACTTACATACTTTGAGAATTAACAAAATAGCATTTCAGAGCAACTGAGATTCCCACATTTTCATCTGCACAGTATTGTGAGTTTTTCTTTCTCTCATTAGCCATAAATATGTGATTAATGTTCAGCTGTGAACTTTGTGAAATGGAAATTCCTTATCAGGAGCCCAGTTCAGCCCTGCTCATAAGCAGATGTAAAATACCTAATTTTGTACCTGCACATGTCATGGTTGTTATTAGCCACATATGTGTGTGTCTGGCTTTTTCAAGTCACTCACCGTGTAAGGCCTTAGAGGAACAATAGGTAAACTCCAACAGTACTGAATTCCACTGCAGTTTTGTTACAGCATTCATGGGACCAGGCTTCTATTTCATTTATTAAAAGTCAGCAAATACGATATTTTTTAAAATACAAAATTTTAAGAAAATAATATACAAAAGTCACTTTAATGTTTTGCTCTTTTCCAAATTTTCAAGATCCTATAATTGATAACGTTCCATAATGTGCTTTAAAAATATGCAAGGAGGATATTATTTCAGAACAAAGCACAGAAACTGATTCTAGCACTTCAAGAAACAGGACTGCACTATAGGCTGAAAACTAATTGGATTTTCTAAATAAAAATATCTATCTAGTATTTAGTGACATACACACAGAACTAAAATCCAAAGTACTATGATTTATTCTGCAATCTGAACCCCAGATAACCTCCTGCTTTTTTAAGTTAGCATATGTATCAAATTGAGTTTTTGTTAAAACTCTGCTGGTCAAAAAATATTTGTCACTCTATCTACATTAGAAATTTCCTTATCGTTAATTGTGCTTGGTGACAGAGAAGGGACAAGTAACAGCATGGGAGATCACTATATAGCACAGGATGTGCCCTAGGCTATGGGTCTCACCTGGTTACCAGAGCTTCTCCTTTCCACAGGCAGCCTCATGAAACCTCATCTTAACAGCCGGGGACACTGGGAGCCCCGGGTAGGGAAACAGATGAATCCTTCTGAACAAGTGGCCAAATAAAGAAAACATAAGCAAGTAAGTAAACATTTTCCAGCGTATACCGTGACTAAAGCGGTTAATAAATACAGGTGACCGCAGAGTCTTTTACAGCGTGTGCTTTATGGCCAGATGATGACTCTCCCAATCCACCCCCTCCCGAGATCCATACTCCCAGCTAAATCACCCCGCAGTCCCTGGGCAGACGCAGCTGAAATCAATACTATCGTAACAAAATCCCTCTCCTTTCCCCCCCAAAGCCCCAGAACAGGCAAGTTTCAGCTGAGCTCGGTATTGACCGGCTCCCAGCACCGGCGGGCAGGATCAGCCCGGCTCGCTATCGGCTGAGAGGGGAGCACGTCCTGACTTTCCCCAGTCACTTAAGCCGGCGTCTCACTGCTTGTCCTTAGAGACCACAGCTCCACTCAGGCAGAGAGCGTCTAGACAGTATTCATGATCCATCTGTCTGGCACAGCCAGGCTGATGACAAACTCTATTAGAGCCGAAACAATTTTTTTTTTTTTCCTGCTCTTCCCTCCTCCCATCTCCCTTTTCCTCCGAGAAGCAGTAATCTGACACTGAAAATTACTATCATTGTTGCAATGCTCAAAATAGCAGTGCCAGACTTTCATTAACATCAACGCTAGACTGCTAAATATTTAAAGAAATGGATAAATTTCACCTGAAGTGGGACAGCCCGGCACACATGAAAGCAGAAGCACAATCAAAATGTAAATCTAAGCACTTGTTTTTATCTGCACAAATTCGGTGTCACAGTCAGAGGGGGATGCCAAAGGTCTCTTTAAACAAAATATTTTCCTTTGATTGAGCTTTTTGTTTTTAAAACAGAATCATTCTCCAACCCCCTGCAGATCCCTACAAAGCTCAGAGCTGACAGCAGTACGTGGGGGTGGTGAAAGGGAGAGCTATATATTTGATTTGTTTGGGTTTTTTTACCTTGCAGAGGAAAATGAACTCCTACAGCAAACTCTTCTATGCCAAAACAGCCATGACACATCACCTCCATCAATGCTGACAACTTGAAATTTGATGTAGACATAATTTGCACATGACAAGAAGGATTTGTTCTCACTTATTTTATTCTTCTGTAAATTCTCAAGCATGTCAATATTTGTGTTTGATATGCCCACGAACACATACAGATCACAGCAAAGACGACTACCTGTACTGTCTTCCACCAAACAACTAAAAATCCTAAAATCTCCACTACCACAACCCTTCTCAATAACACATGACTTGGACACTGCAGTCTGCAGACACCAGAGTACACTTCCCATTTCAAAATCTAATTTACTTTTAGCAGGACAAGGCAGGCTGATCATTTGTTGTGAAACAAAGGGAAATGCTCAAACAAATGAACTGTGTCCTTCTAGATGCAAGCACATTGTTTCAGTTCTTTGGATTCCAAATTCTCCAGGTCACATGGACTGGCAAGCTGCTGCCAAGGCCAAGTCTGCAATGTTTAAAATCCTACTCTTTGCCTCATTTTTCCTATCATGGCTTTGTGCTGTTAAATACACTCTTGACCTCCAAGTAGTCTTAAAAGAACAGTCATCTCCATTATCTCAATCAATAAGTCTTTACAGCTGATGGAAACAAAACCAAGTAGCCCTACCGAAAGCTGACATGAGCTCTGCGCAAGGCGAGCTGCAGGGAGAGATGCAGTAGCACTGGGTGTCCTCACGGAGGAGGGGAGGTGCACTGACTTCAGCATGCATCACCAAACCTGCACCCCCGTGTAAACCAAGCAAGCTGTTACCTTAACATGTTCAGCTCAAATGCCTTAGCATGTATTTTGATTGATCAACTTGCTGGACTGCAGCTTGTGTCATGTAAAATCAGACTCTAACACACCTTGGATTTTCCCAGCTGTCCTCCAATTTCTCTGTGCTATACAGAGTGAATTGCCCACACAGCAGCATAAGGCAGCCCTACCTATAAGTCAGCAAAGGAAAATTAAGACAACCAAAGGGCTTCAGAGACACACATTTTGTTTTCCTTTGCACACATTGAAACATTGAGTTCAGTAGCAACATTTTTACAAGGGCATGTAGTGATAGGACAAGGGTGAATGGCCTGAAGGAGAATAGGTTTTAGTTTAGGTAGCAGGAAGAAATCCTGTGCTGTGAGAGTGGTAAGACACTGGAAAAGGTTGCCCAGAGAAGCTGTGAGTGCCCCATCCTCTAGGAGTCTTCAAGGCCAGGTTGGATGGGGTTTTAAAGCAACCTGTTCTAGTAGAAGGTGTCCCTGCCCATGGCAGGAGGGTTGGAACTAGATGATCTTTAGGGTCCCTTCCAACGCCAACCATTCTATGATTTAAAAGACTGAATCAACAGTTAGCACACTGGAGCCATATGAGAACGGCAAGGAGAGAGGAACACCAGATCTGGGAGACATGAACTCCTCTAACAGTAAGAAAGCATCTTCTATAATCTCAAGATCCAGGGAGCAGGTTACCCACAAAAAAAAAAAAAGTCTTTCTATGCCATTGCCCATGCAACTTAACTAAACTGAACAAGAAGCTCCAACAAGACATCCTGGATTTGGCTGCTGGCAAGAACACAAGCAGCAGCTGGGAAATATGGGGTACCACTAACACGGCACATACTGCTTAAATAAACTAAAGCAGAACTTTCATATAAAAATTTATTTATTTAGACATTGTTTGGGGGCGGTCTGTATACAACTGTGAAATGAGATTAATATCTTTTTCATCACAGGAGGATAGAAAGTTTGAATATATCATGACAAAGGGATTCTTTGAACAAACAGCAGAAGGGAAGGCATACTGCTTGTAGTGACAACGTGCTGTAGGTAAAGACAAGGGCAGTCCCAGGGAGAAACAGGATACCCTACTTGGATGTTAACCAGCACAAACTAATAAGTGGCTCCTTTCAACAGTTTCTTTCCCATTTAAGAACTGCACAGAAGCAAGAAGATGCAAGAACAGAGCTTATATGTAACACTGACCAGAAAGAAATACCTGGTTTAACATTCCTGAAGTGATTTTTTTTTTATACTAATTTTCTTCTTATTGAGCTGTATTACTGTCTTGTTACTAATGAGAGAGCAACGAATGTATGTACTTCTGTGTTGAAAGGCAGCCTAGCCTGCTCAGCTGGGACATTTCAAGAGCATACACTCTGGTGTCCTCTGGTAGGGATCCCCATTAAAATCATTGAGCAAAAGCATGCACACAATTCTTAATTCAACATGTCATCCCTCTAAGGCCTGGGGACCTCACTTCAGCAAGTATTCTAAAAACATTTTTTCAAAGCTGGAATAAACCAACACAACTGACGTGTCCATAATAATCTTGTTTCCTATTACCAACTGGCACTGATTTCTACCATGTAGTAGTCTGTTTAATAGCCAGAACAGGGTAAATATAATTTACATACAGTTTATGGTTGTATTATTTTTCTGCCTGGCTTTGATCTTCTTTTTCTCTTTGTTTCACCATTAGGATCCTGTTTCACTGGGATTTGGTTGGTTTTCTTTTACTTAAAACAGAAGTCCCTTTTTTTAACAGCACTTTTCACACAGTCCCTATTGCAACGAAGCAGTACAGTCCCTGTCAATATCCCCAAATGCAACCAATCATGAACTGCTGTATCTGCCACAAGGTGAGCAAAAAATTAAACATTTCCAAATGTTCCTAGCAATGCATCCAGTATTTCCTCTACAAACTCGTCATTTCCAATGTTGTTGCAAAACCAGCAAATACAGTTCTTGAAAGACTGAATAATAAGACTATTGATGTAATTACCCCTCTTCCCTCAGCATTTGGGAGATCTCAAGTAGTAGGCCTATTGGACACCATATTTTAGAAGCAAACAGAGAAAATTAACAACTCTAACAGATTTAAGGAAACATAACTCATATGAACAAACTTGGGGGGTTTTGGTTTGTTTGTTGGGGTTTTTTAAACACCCATGGATGGGTGGTAACAGCCCTCACAGCTGTAAAAGGCTGACTGGAGGAGGAAGCTGACTGTCTTTCTCCAAGTCCACTGAAAAGTAAGAAAACTGCTGCCAACTTGCACGACTTTCCAGAGACAGGATCATGAAACACACCAACTGCAATTCTCAGGAAAGCAGTAGGGAACCTTTTGCTGAAGGTTTTTCAGAGACATATTGTTTGGTTTGGTCAGCACAAACTTCATGTCACTGGAGGCTAGGAGGATGACTCGCCAGCTGACCAGGCAGACCTGTCTTCCTGATCTACAGCAAGACCAGAGGGGACAGATGTGACTTAGGCAAAGACCAGGAAGCTTGAAGATCCTGGGTCAAGCAAGTAACCATTTATAGAGTCCAAAGGGCTTTTGAGGAGAAGATTAATGCTTGATTACTGCATGACTGTCACCAGCGCAGAGGGATACTGCAAAAACACCAGCGCCCTCGTTGTCAGACCTCAGGATGAAGAAGGGTTTGGGAGTTCCACCTAAGAGGCTCCACCTAAGAACTCACAGGGTGCCACTGTCACATTGCAGCTGTGCAGGGCCACTACCTGCGATGCCACAGCTGCTGCTCATCACCAAAGCCCTTCCCTCCATCTGCTACCACTGCGGGTTTTGTGGCCACTTTTGGACAAACAGCTGTGCTAGCTTGGTTTAAGAGAAGAGCTGTACAGTATCCCAGTCCAAAAAAATTCCTCTATTTGAACTTTACGGATATGCTTACAAGTTTTGCATTAATAAATAACAAAATGTAACTTTCTCACAACTCAAAAGCCAACGTTATGGGCAAACGTGACATTTTGATTTGGACGCACCACCAAAGCCTATGTCTTGTCCTGGGACTTGGGAGAGAGTTCCACTCAAAACCAAATAAATTAAAACAAAAATAAAATTAAATAGCCTACAGTAATACACAGGTCACTATTATTTCAAAGCCACTGAAATCACTGCAGAGGTATCAAAGTAACACAAAGCACAAGATTTAAACCATTTAGAGTAGAGCATTTAGGAACATGTCCACTTGGAGGTTAGAGGGTACAGGAGGACAGATATCCAACACCTGACTCCATCTTCTGTCCTACTTATAGCCCCATGCATTAATTACAAAAATTACAGATACATGCTGCTCATAATTGCTATTACTAATAACAACACAACAAAACAGATATTCCTAAGATATAGTCACAACCAGAAGTGAAATGGAATACTGAGGGATGTCAGTATGGGCAGAACAAAACCGTTTGGAAAGCAGAAGTAACGTAACATACTTCTATTGTACCTGTGTATAAGAAACCTTACTGGAAAATGTATCACCCATCCAGAAAGCTGAATTGTAGTTTAAAAATAAATTATTGCACAAGAAACAAAAGCAAAAGCAAAGTTTGATTTCAGTGTGCATGACTGAGGGCAAAGCACTAAGAAAGCAATTCCTGTGATAAACTCTGGAACTCTGTGTGCAATATTTATGCACTGAAGAATAGCAACTAAAGATATTTTAAATATATACCTACAAAGGTCAGTAACCTACCAAATGATGCTGATCTCAACACCAATAAAACTAATAGGAATTATGAACAGAAAATTGTAATTTTCTTGACAGTCTTAATAGCATATAAAGACTCTTACACAGACAGGGCATAGAATATTTTGTAGAGTCTTGGAAAACAAATATTTAATTATTCTTTCTCAGAGGCCACATATGATCCATGTGATTATAACCACAATGTCCATAGCACAAACTCCCTTGGAACAACTAAATATTTACATGTTTAGAATCCTGGGGAAAGTGGGTCAAAAATCTCTGCTAGTTCTGAGAAAAATATTATTTACTTTCTCTGTCTCATACTCCCTTGATACCATACTGCAGATCAAGTTTCCAAAAAGACTGATTTCTGAGGTAACCAGACATATTTGACATACATGGATGCACACAAGGAGCCAATACTCACAGCTAAAGATGCCTGGAGGTGGATGCTCTGTTACAAGCAGGCAGTTCTCTTCATCACTGTTATCCCCACAGTCATTCTGTTGGTTACAAATCAGTGAACCAAGATACAAGCATTTACCACTGGCGCAGGTGAATTTGCACTCTGAAAGGCAAAGAAACCAAAACAAAAATTTGTGAGAAAATTGATGCCTACCCTTCTCCAGTGCTAAAATGACAATCTTTTTCAAGTAGATGCTATAATGGTGGGTGAATCTTTGGCATTTCAACACCAACACAAACAATTTTGTCCTTACAGCATTTATACATTGTATAAATATATACGTGACACATTCCTGATCACCAGAATCAAACCATTGGTAAACCAGATTTGCCACTTGGGAAAATTCACCTTTTTTAATAATATGCAATATTTTTTGCAGTTCATGTTGATTATAGCTCACCTTGGACAAAGACCGTGTTCTCATATATGTGTGGCACCTTGCATATCCGGGGCAAGACAGCAGTATTAATAAAAATAATAATTGTCCCACATTTAAAAAAAAAAACCTTGCATCAGCTGTAAGGCAACAGTATAGTTTGTAACCAGGAACAATCCTGTTCAGACACAGACAATTATTCCTTAACTACCTCCCCAAAGCCAATTTGCCAGTCTCCCACCTAATTACAGTCAAGCACTTGGTGTCTGCACATTAAAATCCCACATGCTAGTGTTCTTTAAAAGTTAGTAAACTTCTAAAATGCCTATAAGATGTCTGAATGCTAAATGCAGGCATGCTGTAGCTTTTACACTTTATTTTTACAAAAAAAACAAAAAGGAGAATAGTTGCCCCTAAATATGATTCTGTCATGAGAACAATTCCTATGAGACCAAGTATACTTTATAGCAAGTACTGGAGATGTACTTAGGAAATGTTCACAAATACATACACACAATTATGAAAAGCTTTCTCACTAGGATTGCTCCAAAGTAAAATACACGTACAGAACAGAGAACACACTCTATCTAGGCAAACTAAAATTTAATGATTACACTACTAGTATGTTGACAAATTCTGGTGATTGTCATTCACAAGCAGAAGCAAAGCAGACAGAATCAGAAACTCTCACAAGCAGTTTATTAAAGGAGTGCCATTCCCTGAACCCTGGGCTTCCCTACGACTGCAGTATGGGTTGGCTGATTCTGCTTCAGAGAGATGATTTCTGGTCCTTCCCAGCAAAGAGGTAGAATTTGTTAATCTTCAACAGTATCAGCAAAAGACTTTGCTTTAATCTTAACTTTGTCTGAACTGAGACAACAGGACCTCCCATTCTAAAAAGTCCCTAAATCAGTTAGGTGTGACACTTGCTCACATGTGTCTGTTGTATAATGCAAGCATGGTAATAGCAAAGGAGAGGAAAAAGAAATTGAGAAAGGGAGCAAATTCATTCTCATTTTTCATTTCCTTTATAGATAAAAGCAATTTGCAGACTTCACTCTGAACACTTTTCAAGAGTATTAATGATATTTTGGTACACGTACCAGCAAGAACCTGCTGCAATAAAAGACTGTATGCATAAATATGTGTAACATATAAAATGTTACTTAGGAATACAAATAGAAGGTATGAAAAGCAAGGAAAACAAGCATTTCCTGGGGGGGAAAAAAACACATCTATTTTGCTTGGTGAAAGTGTACTTATAAAATAAGTATTTGCCTAAATGAAGTCCTCAAATTTAAGTTTTTCAGCCCAACCCTGCAGTCCCTGACCTATTAAAATTGTAGGATAAAATACTGTACAAACAAATTATTTTCTTCTGTTTGTTACTCTGTTCTTCTCTACAACAACAAAGAACTGAAGAGGCATTGAAGGGCTTAGATTCTTTCTGAGTATAGACTATAAAAAAAATCATAGCCAAATGAAGTAAGCCTTTGACCTAAGGGTCATTAACAATTACTTATGGAAAGGAGACTTAAAAAAACAGGCTCAATATTAGCAATCTGATAATTACAATGCTTTAGGACTCGTTTCTGCAATTTCATGAAGAAACCGGAACAAGAAATGAACAAAGCTGTCTTGGAAGGTTAGAAAAGTCATCTTGAAAGGATTCAAACTTCCCAGGTATCTTAAAGGAAGAATAATATCACACAGGGTTAAATTAGAGTGGTAAAGAACATAATGCTTCTGTTAGAAAGAATCAATCACCACATTGCAGTAAGAATATGTGACATGCTACTTTGGCTAGCTTTTACTGCTTTCCTGTGCCTTTGTGTTGAGTCCTAATGTAATGCTTTCCATGCTTCTCCCATGGCTGATATAAAATGCTCAAGCAAGGTGTCAAGTCAAAAGCAGTTAAAGCTAAGAGCTTAAGGTGTCTGTTTGCCACCAGATTATACGGTTTTCACACAAAAGACTAGACGAAGCATTACATTTTTCATAGCTATATTAAAGTCCTAAAAGTTCTAGGGTTTAACTAACATTATCATAAGAGGACTAACCAGAAGAAAGGATTTGTGATTTAACGTGAAGTGGGGGGGTTGTCATAGATAACAGACCACACTGAAATTTAGAATCAAAAAGCAGATTTAACCAACTTTTCTTGTAAAATATTAATGCTACTTCCTCATTCCCTCACACATGTGAAAATAGCCATTGTGAAGGTGCATAAAAAAAGAGTCACGAAGCCTCTTGTCCCCTTTTTGATGTGCTCACATTGACTGGAAGATTGCTCTCACAATACCATGGGAATTCTGTGTTGATTTGAAAATGGGTCATGCTGTCAAAAATCATGTTGCCTTCTGATCTCCCACCAAATCTATTTGCCAAGGAACCAGTCATCCTCTACTGGCCCTGGCTGGGATGGAGTTAACTTTCTTCACAACAGACCCTGTGGTGGCTATTTGGATTTGTGATCCAAATAGTCAGTGTTGGACAGTGTTGTAGGACATTGTTGACGTCACAACATGTTTTGGTTAGTGCCCAACAGTGCCTGCATATCAATGGGGCTTCCTCTTTTTCTCACTCACACATCTGCAAAAGTAACATCTGTATCTAACAAAATGTAATATTTAATGGAGGACACAAAATTGCAAAACTTAGTCTGCATAATCACATTCTGTTGAAGTCTGAAAGAAATATTCAAAGAAAAAATGCATTGCAGGAATAGGGTAAATTAATTAAACAGATTATCCAATGAAAATACAGATACTTCTGGCCATAGAATATACTTAGCATCTGGTATTTGCAACTTGTGAACAAAAATTCAGCACCTTAAATTAGTTTTCTTAGTGAATGCACTTAAACAGTGCTTTTACTAAAACCAGAGAAGAACCCTTCCTTGTAAAGCAAAATGGATCAAAGTCAGGTTGAGGGAGGTAGTAGAAAGCAAATATTAGAGTATTTTCAAACTGAAATAAACCCTGCAGAGGTCTGTACCAAAATACAAGGAGTGACCTCAAAACACTCAGGGAATCCAGACCAGTCCAGACTAAACCACTGAGCCTAGTGACACACCAGAGAGCCCTTTTCAGTACAAAGTCTTGTACTTGGCCTGTCTAGACAAGACAGGGGGGAAAGTTCCTGTTCTGAAAACATGCCAGCATGATCCTTCTTTCATGAATAATGTTTCAAAGCTAGACAGTTTCCCTTTTCATTTTCAAGTGGCAATTAGTGAAACATCAGTCGGTTGGTCAGCAAGGCTCTGACTACAGCTAAACCTGAAGCAAGATGACAGCTACTGGAGGTTGAAAAATATCAACCCTTCTTATAATTATGTCTTACTATGTTCATAATTATGTCTGGAGCATACTTGAAAAAAAACCCTATATGATACAGTGGTTCTTCAACATAAAATTTTAATAAACTTACTTCCAGGTAGAACTTGACTACCTTGAAAAAAAAGGAATTTTAAGAATACTATCATGAACATGTCCCATTTTTAGAAGCTGAATGCAAGTAGCATAAATAAGTATACTGCACACATGTTCAAGGTAGATGCTTGTATGCATAAAAGTCTCTACAATTACCAATATACGACTGCATTTCAAATAGTTTCAAATAGTTAATTGAAGCTTATATTTCTGTTGCTACAGCAAAAGATGGATTTGCCTCATGATACAAAAAAACTACCCTAATCAGGTTTTTTACTCTGAAATGCAAGATCTGATGTATTGGGTAGGCTTATTTTATACTTTCTGTGCCTAGCCAACAAGATAATTTTATCCTTGCATTCAACTTAATTCTTTTAGACTTCATTTACACTTGACTTCATCCATATGAACAGCATTCCCATTGTTTTGTCATCCCACTTACCGTAGGGCATTTTTAATTATAGCTAAGTGCTGTTTGTTTTTCTAATGTAAGCCCAACCACGGGCCAAAGAAAAAAAGCAACAAAGTGTCATATTGAAAAAATATGGTGGTTTAGGCCCCTGTTATGATGCATGTCACAGCTGCTTATTTAACGGGTCTGAGATGATTATCTGACCCAGGGGCAGAATTCTCTTCCATCCATTCGAATAAAAAATAAAAAACTCTATATGCAGCCAGTGACTCCAAACTGTTGTGACTAAACTGTAGTAACGCGGTTCAGACGCACAAAGTGAAATCCCAAGTGATGTCTGGGACTCCACCGGAGCAAAAAGGCACTCTCCCAAAATCCAGCAGACTGGCAGCTGCCCGGGCAGCTCAGCCCGCAGAGGGGGTCAAATACCCTACTGAAGTCATGTAAATGGAAGGTAAGGATCTCTTTCCCTCCAGGTGGGTGGACCTAGCTCTCCAGAATAAAGGCCTAATTTCTAATTTCTTATGTAAAGACACCATTTTAAGTACATCATCATACTGCTTCATACTCGTGCTCATATTGCAGCATGTAAGAGCCTGAAAGAAAATGTGTTTAAAGGGCACCATCACCTGTTATAAGGATAATAAGAGGCAGAAGCAGTAAATTGGGGAGGGCAGGAGGAACCACACTTCACTAGAGATTAAAGAAATATAAACCACAAATACCAGAGTCAGTACAATAAAACCCTGTTCAGCCTCTCATAAACATCTGTCTGTGTATTATTTTTAATATTGTAGATTGTAGCTTTATAATGGGAAGTAAATTATAAATAGGAGACATGCATACAAGGAGCGCATTTATTTGGGAAAAAGCTTGGTTAATAAGGAAGATGGCAGGCTGCCATGCGATCTAATAAACCTCCATTGGTGCAGGGAAGGGAGGGATAAATAGGTCTCTATAAAACAAAAAAGCACTTCACAAAAAGAATGCCAAGCAGAACACCAACAAAAATGAAAGCAGATCAGAAGCAGAGCTGTAAGCCACAGCCAGAGGCCTGTCCTCAGTGCACATGGCCTCACGCAGGACCAAGGAGCGAGGCTGCTCTCAGAGCCACGCAACGTGGAGACAGAGACCTTCTCTGCCCAGGGGAGATTACAGCCTTAAAACCAGGCTGATTGAGAGAAGATTGTTACTGGTTCACAACCAGTCTCATTTACTCTTACAGTCCCCCACGCTCACTTGCTTACCCAGCAATTATCTTTTCATCTACTTCTTAAGGCAAAGCCTGGAGCTATGCCCTTTAACGAGTTACTATTAATGTCAGTAGCTAAAGGAAGCAAACACAATATTCTTGCACACAGGTAGCAAAATCCGCTGCTCAGTTCACTAGTTCAGGGCATTAAGACTTTTCACAAAGCTCACCTTAATAGCCTGAATAAAATTACCCCAGACATCGTGGGGGTAACCAAAAGAGCTCCTTTATTTTGAGATTGGTCAGTGAGGCTAGTTTTTGCCTGTGATCTTTCTTCACAGTATATACCTGTCTCTGGTGTGAAAATAAAGAGAAAAATCTCATCCTGGGGGCCATGGGGGCGTTAAGAAAAGAGTTTTTATCAACACTGGAAACTAAATTCAGGAGACTCACTGTCACTGAGCCACCATCCTGCCCACCCAGCAATTCTCCACAGCTTCACCTTGGGGACCAGCAGCAGCCCTGAGCACGTCCCCTCAGGAATGAGACAACAGTTCCCATCACAGTACTCATCACTAATGGACAAAGCCTCTCCAAGGTGATCTCAAAGACTGCCAAGCTCACACAAATTGCCAGTTCTGCCAGCACAGAGAAAAGCCAAAAAAGGAAAGGCTCTTCTATTGCTACCTTCATAAATGATTTGTTCTATTTATCACTTACCTTCCCATAAAACAGCAAGGCAGTATAAATATGGGGTTCCATTTTCTGCCCTTCTACCCACTTGCTTTTCCTGGACTGGCAGTGCTCTGCCTGCTTATGCCCGCAGAGAACTGAAACACCAGGACTTCTCAACACAAGTCGAGAACTGTGTCTCCTGCTCCTCATTCATGTGAAGATCCTTTACACCCCCACTAAAGCCTCCTGACACCCTCTCCAGCCACAAAGCTTCTGCAGAAACATCTTTCCAGCAGCGTGTGCCTGGCACTCCCCGGCACAGGAACAGGGACCAGCGTCAACAACTCCACCGAGTGACAGTCTTGACACTGCCCTGGGGCTGCACTTGGGTCAGAGCCCACAGACAGAAGGACCCAGCACCATGGCAGACACTCACTCCACCTGATGGGAAGAAATGACCTGTGGGGAGGGCTGGATTTCCAGAAGCCATGGGAAGGCCTCATGTCTGTCCTGACAGACCCCACAGGAGCTGCCTGTACTTCTCTATATGCACTAGCAAAGTTTACCAAGTCAAGTATGGGGAAGGGGGGAAGGAGCATTGGTGACTCAACTAATGACACTCTCATTTTCAGTTGAGAAATTACATGAGGAGACGATTAAAGATACATTAAGCATGTACCTTATAATTTTTGTCAAGCAAAATGTCATTATCATGGGCAAGTGCAGGTAAGAAGGGTATATGCAAATGAGATTCTCTTAACATCTCATCCTCCTTAATCATAATTCAAAGAATTCTTGAATTATGGTAAATATTTTAAAATTATCTTAGTTGGTGTTCATCTTGAGAAATCTTTAATAATCACAAGCAGTGCCACTTACCAGGTTTGTAGAGTACTGCATATGTAGAGGAATATAAAATAAAAAAATTGCATTACTGTAGCAGCTTGTTGTTTTTCCTTTGGAATATTGTTTGCTTAACAAACAGCTCAAGACAAGACCATTTTATCAGTCAACTTCATAAACTTTGAATCCACAGAAATACAGACTGAACCATGTCCCTTCAGAGATGCCTTACCAAGTTTTGACTAAAACCAGGCCCAGATGAAGACACACAACAGCTACTGCAACACCCAAAGATTATCTGGGGTTGGAGAATATGGTTTGATTGGTGGGGAAAAATGTTGTCCTTATGTATTTTGTTGTTAAATTAGGTCACACTAAGACTGTGACCCTGCAGGGCAGGAGCTGTTTTGAGTTTGCTCTCGTAGGAGGCACTGAAGTACAGAACAAACACCATTCTCATCTGAACCGGTGTAATGGTACTGAATCAAGGAAGGGTCTGAGAACAGACAGAGAACTGGACTTTTCATAAAAGCAATGCATAATGCAGGCAAGAGTATACTGTGCTTCAGGTGGCTGTTCAGATGTCAGCCTAATACTGATGACTTTTTTTTTCATATGTCTTCCTGAACACAATGTGCAGGAAATATAAGATAAATTAATGTATTTACTGTGTGTCCAGATGCAGGACAGTCATGGAGTTTCCACTGCAACAGCAGTTCCAGATTTCAATGGACAACAGCATTCTTCTTTCATTTCTCAATGGCATTTGAATTGTGCAATGCACACTAACATGAGTAATGAGAAGTCTGTTATCATCTGGATCATGTTCTCTGATCCACACCTGCAAAGATTTGTGTGTTCCTGCAGTAAATACCTTGTCACTGTTAGATTTTGTACTTTAAAAGCAATTTTAACTAAAGTCCAATTATCTAAAAAGTGTCTAACTCAGTTCACTGTGCCTCAAATAAAAATATTAATAAAATAATACCTAGATTACATGGAAACAGATTGCTCTCAGTGGTTTGCACCATACAGCATGTACAAAGTTTTTTACAAACTAGTACTGTCTTGTATCAATTCTTACTAAACTCTTCCTTCCTTATTCATCTCTATCTGAAAAATGAGTCACACATTCTATTCATCTTAGTAGTTGTCCCAGAAGTCTGTGGCTTTTTGGCTAAGCCTTTTAAAGAAAGAAAACAAAATATTTCCCTTCTACCTTTCTTTAATTCTTCCTTTTTACCAATTGCCATGATCAGTTCCTCTCAGGTATATATTGTACTGCAAATGTATACAGACTCCCACGTACATGCATTTCCATATAGTGGAGCTGGTATTCATTTGGTTTGCCTAATATTTTCCATATAAATACCTTGGAGAATCCCTCCCATGTCCATTGCATGCAGCAGGTCTGTGATGCTGAGCTGGAAGAATGCCCCTAGCCTACAGAAGTGCCTCTTCTATGTTCCAAGAAATTCTCTTCTGCTTTTACAGAAATAAAAAATGTTTACAAAAAAGAAAAAAAGCAGTTATCTTCTTAATGTTACTGTATATGGGAAGTCTCTGGCAGCACTCCCAAATAACTCAAAGGCACAGACACTGTGAGGCTCCAGCAATGCCGCTGGCAGAGCAACAGCCCAAGCCATACTGGGACAGCAAGGGAAGAGTGGTGAAGTGGGGAAGGGAGATGAGCTCTGCTCCTCCTCACTTTCACACAAGATTTCCACTTCACTTCCAGGTACAGACAAATTCAGCCATCACTACAACCACCAGGTGCTTCTCTTCCCTCCCCAAGTGCTCCCAACATCAAGTGCACAAGACAGATACCAAGAAGAAATGTGAACAGAGAGCCAGTATTTTATGCTTTGAGAATACCTCATTCAGCAACCTGCACATCGCAGTTTTAATAAAGATTATTTCAAACTAAAATTATGAGCTTTTGTTTAAGCATCAGCAACATATTTGACCACCTAGCAGGTATTTCACCAAGATTATCTAACTATCTCCATGGCCAAAGTGCTTACAAAGCAGACTGTGTGGAAAACATTGATACAGGCATTGCAAAGAAATCTCTACCACTTAGATCTGTTGTTGCAACAGTATCATTTAAAAATGCACAGTGTGTTTAGGACAGTGCATTTCAGGCTGTGAATGTGAACATACTATTAACATGATGCTAGATGGTGCTGGGTCTCTCCTTGCACCATGCATTGTCTTGGGTAGCTTCACAGTAGAGAAAACCAAAGCAAATTACCTCCCTTCCCCAGTATGTACTCAACTTTGCAGACACACTGAGTGCTTAAGTGAAAAAGTAGCTAATAAGTAGGCCCAAGCCTAACACAATGCAAAACCTGAATATAAACAGAGGATCTAGCTCACAAGCTCAGGCCACGACTACACTGCATGTGATAACCAACAAAAACAAAAATAAGCTGGAGCACCGTGTCCCCATAACTGAGCGCTTTTGGCTGGCACTGCTGCCCAGTGACAGCTCAGGGGGGACACGGCACAGCCTTCCCCCGACATCAGCTGCAGTTCACATCCACGTGCAGCTGCTCCTCTGGAAAGAGACAGAGAAACTACAGAGGTTTCTGAGAGGTCTGCTTGAGTCAGGGGGACCACCTGACCCAAGCTAAGTGTTGGCATGGTGAGGAGGAAAAGACTAGAGTGGGGCAGCCAGGGAGGATTGATGCTGCCAGGGTGTCCAGGTGTGACGGTAAGGGCTTGTTTTCACATCTACACATCCAGCTTGGGTGAAGCCACACAGCCTGGCACCCTCTTGACAGAGCTAGCTTTGAGAAATAAACTGTGCTTGTCCCTTCCTAAACACAGTTTTGCAAAAGGAGGTCAGTCAGTCTAGTGGCCACCTGGTATGCACTGAACCAACACACCTGAGCAGTGCCCACCTGCCAGGCACACTTCCAGCTGTGACCTGGGCTTGGGGTACCATTGATGGTTGAAACTGGCTTTTCAGACAAAATGTGCTTTGCATCTGAGATCCAAGTAGCACATGATCTACAAACCATACCCCAAAACCCTGACACGTTACCTCACGCCTACGGCTGTTCTGGACGTGATTTCTGTCTGTGGTTTATCTTAATACACTGGACTGGAAACTACTGTGATTGACATGCAGATCAGTCATGCCAGCCTTGAGACAGCAACGTCTGTCAGAGAGGCAGTGTAGGCAGCCAATAGCAATAACCATTCCAGATATCTAATTTAAACCTGCCACTGTATATCTGTCAGAAGCCCCACAGAATTTTTTGGGTGGGGACAAGAGAGGGGCCTAGGATAAATCTCTGGTTACAGCATAAGCTATCAGTGTATCGATGACAAGTTAAAGCATGTTAAAAATTGTACAAATGATGTGCTGAACACAGACAACCTCCCAGCCACGAAAGAGAATAAACAGCCAGAGCACTGGAAACTCAAGAGCAATTCATTGTGTTTTAACTCTAGGCAAGGTAGTTTGTAATATTGTACCAGCTCATTATTAATAATCTGTTCAAAGACAGTGATAATCTTCTGTGTTTTTATAAGTCAAGATAACCGAACTGAGGTCAGTTTCATTGCACTGTTCCCTCCTCACAATACTTCAAATAAGAAACTCACAGTGAAGCAAAAATCCAGTTAATACCACACTGCTCTTTTTCTAGCAACAACAAAGGAACAAAGTATTTGTTGGGGCTTCCTAATAACCCTCTAATTTAGGGTCCTTATGCTTAAAAAAATTACTGAGACAATAAGAAACACCATCTAAATGGATTAATTTTCCTTGTCACTGGGAGGTATTTCTTTAAAACATAACATGTCTTACTATTGAATGTTACACTAACACACAAAAAATATTTCTCCAGAGAAGAGACCAGTCTAAAATCCAGGATGCAGATTAAGAATATTTTATAATCTGCAGGCACTTCATTCAGACAGATGAATATAAAAAGAATTATCCTCAAGAAAGAAAAATAAGTCCAACAGCGACCAGTACTAGGTAAAGAACGATCTAGCACACAAATCTTTGGAAATCAAATTCAAAGGTGAGTGAAATTCTACAGCAGTGTAAGTCCCTGATTTTTTCCTAGTCCAGTTCTCAGATACTTACTGAGACATAAAAAAGGCTACAATTAAATGAACACTGTGAACACATTAGTACATTCTAATGTTTGTGCATCTAATCTGTTGTTTTTAAGGTCTGAGATGAGATGTGGCTTCCAGTGTGCAAATATCATCTGTTCTACACATTATTAAACAAAAAACATTCACCTAAAGTACTTCAGCAAAAGTTTAAACAAACCCTTTGTATTTTGTGTTACAGTGGATTAGGAACTACCTAGAAAAGTTGTAATTAACAACAGTGGGGAAATAATAAGTGAAATACATCTTTTTATACTTCATGCAGTAACTGTCTTTGAGTTGGCAGCAAAATATTTAAATGTGCTCTACTGCCTAAAAGACAGAAGTAGTGATGGCAGGACAACACACCCTGATAAAAGGTCATTTAAAAGGGTAGGAAATCCCCTTCATAATGGATTAGGGCTATAAAAAATGTAAGAAAAACTTCCTTAAATGACCTATATGTAAGGGGATTTTGTGAAGTTCACCTATTTTAAATAGCAAACAAACACTTTAATACTTATTGGTATATGGCATGCAGTCATCAAAGCCTTCAAAATGGGATTAACCATTTAAAAAAGATGAGCATGTTTGAAACAGATATGCACATACAACAGTAATAACTTACAGTCTTCAGAACATATTGTTGTTAAACTCATAGCAGACATGGTAGAACATTTGAGAGAAGAATATGGTTTGGGTTTAAACATGCTTTCTAGAGCTCCAAATATGACCTCACACACCCACTGTTATTTTTGTCAAAGCTTAAAATACAATTTTATTCTGCAAGCACATACTAAGCAGACCATTAATAAAAGAAAAATTACATTCTCTTGTGAGTAAAACACTAACATTCACATGACATGACACAGCAGAGTATCTGATTACTCTTCTTGAAAGGCAAAATTTTGGCAGAGCTGCTGTTAGCTGAGGTGGACTCAGTTTGCTTTCAGGAACACTGCTCCTCAATGTTATTCCTCAGGATGCAATCTTTGATTTCCATGGCAATTTTTGGGAATACAGCTGTAGGGTGCTGCTCTTTGGAAACCTTTAGTAACTAAGTTAGGGCAAACATCCTAAATGGCAGGTATTTGAGAGACACTCACAAAGGAATAGCTGAAGAAAAAAAATCACTCTATTTCAGATTTCCAAATAGAACATTAGGATCCTTCAGAGAATCACCAGATTACAGCTTTTCAGAGGCATAATTTCATCAGACAAAAAATTGGGTAAAAATTAATTCTATCTGATGACATCAGTGACAGAAGGAATTCACATATTAAGCATCAAAGAAATGGGCAGTGGGTATGGAAGGCTAGGCATCTTTCTAATAGTGTGCTGATGCTTGGTAGGCCTGTCTCATTTTGACATTTTGGGGGCTAATCACATGTATTTTAATGAGAACTCGCTTCACTGAATTCCACCCCTAAACATGTATTTTAAATAACTTGCTCACTATTTTCTTTGACACTAAAGGTGACCTATATATGTTAAGATTGTGGAAAGATACTGTGAATATATAGAGAGAGATATAGGAACGTGGAAAAGGAAGACTAAAAAAAGAGAGAGGAATGTTTTGCCCTTTCTTATTTTTTTAGAACATTAAGTATTTCATTCTCTCATATTACAAGTACCTAGAGATGAGAGAGGACTACTCCTTAAATCACTTTAAAACTCTCTAGATAATATCTTCAACTTTAATGGGGCTTCACATATTTATTTCACTTAAAGCTTATTTATATCACATGCCTAGCAATCAGCAGCCTACATCTTGTCTTTTGCATAAAGATTTCTCCAAGTGTCTTCTAAATATTTTTTCTCTCTCAAGCCACGTATCAACAGCAAAACAAGGAAAGAATAACCTGATTTTAAAAAGAATCTTATCAGTGGTCTTTTCTTATAAAATCAAAGAACAAAAAAATCCAATCTTTCCATATTCTTTCCTTACAAAGTTCACCCTTCATGTACCATTATATAAAGAGACATGTACTTTCACATGAATATATCTAACAGCAAATGCAAAGAATAGGTATTGTAGGCCAAGGTTTGAAGCAAAATCTGGCCTAAGATGTATTGACCTGGGGATTCCTTCACAAAGTGAATTATCCTTCAGCCTGTGAATTATTTCCTACTTCTTAAATGCAAGGACAATGTAGAACTCAAAACCTCAATGCAGAACCATCTTAAAAAAGCATTGGCTTGCTTTGTATGGAAATTTCCATGAGTCAATAGAGAACGCATTTTTTATTTTAAACACAGTATCAACTGATTTTGAATCCATGTATCAACAACATGTTATATAACGTAGGATGTAATTAGGCAACACAGGTTGCAAAAGCACATTCCAAAAACACATGGAATAGTCCTGCCAGAATGTGCTACAATTTCCCAGCTTCCGTTTTAATACCTGATGTCTGCATACAAAACCAGCAGGCCAGACAAGAAGACTGGCCTGAATTATTTTCATATAATATTCAGGAGAAAAGAGATTTGCTGGCTGCTGTACAAGGGAGCTGCCTGCAGTACTGCACTATTACATTTGCGAAGTATGCAAGATGCAAGTCCTGTAAAGAACATGGAGCAGCAGGAAAGGAATGCATAACACTGTGTACCAAAAGATCCAGGGGGAAAACTATTATGCTGTCTTAAGTAATAGTTCTAGAAATTTTTGTTTCAGTAAAGTCACAGAAAGTTTTGTAAGATCTTGAAACAAAAATGTTACAACTCTTTTCTTAGCTGCAGTTTTCCCACAGTCTATACGATACGACACTGCTTGGATCTTCCCAGCATACCTAGAGCTGTAATAATAGTAATAACAATAACAATAATAATAATAATAATAATAATAGTGATTATGATGCCACTACTGCTGCTATGAAATGATGCAGACATGTAAAGATCGTGATGACTGTAAGAAGGAAAGTGTTGAGGCAAACTGAGCAACATTACCATGTGTCTCAGTGTAAAGGAGAATCTCTATGATTAATAATTTTAATAATTTTCTAGTTCCATTAGTTTTTCAAATCTCATCAACTATAAGGAAATGTCTGTTATCTGCACAGATTTTCTCAATGGAAACTGTTTCAGTTGGGCCACCCAGACGGCTATAACATGAGATATAACGCTCTTGCTCACTTCCATTTAACCCAAACATTTATCTCTAAAGACAAAGCAAATCAAAACAGCTTTATGCCCCATCTTGCAGGACAAGCCACTTTTTTTTTTTTGCTCAGACATAGTTTCAAGCATCTCTTCAGCCAGCTACAGAGAACAATTAAATCAGTACGTAACTAGCACTGCTGCAATGGTCAGTGGAGCTTTACCTTGTTTATCTTTCATTTCCTGAGGCAGATACAACACCTGAAGAAGAAATCCTGAGCAATATACTCTTAGAAGACTAATCCATATTCTTACTTCCCAGGATCTAATCTCTATTCTCAGTGAAGGCAACAATAAAGCAGAACTTCACTACAAGACTACATAGATCAGGATTTCAATGAAGAAGAATGATTAGAAATTTCTTGCACCAATAAACAATGATGTCTTTGTCCCCGATGACATCTCCCCTAAATATTTCAAACTGAAGTAGCCAGAAATATGAAAATGCTTTACCTCTGCATGAAGGACACGAATACTAGCAGGGTATATGAGGCATCCTAAGGATGGAAAGCTGCCATGAGCTCAGTCTAAAATACTGTGCATCACAGCCTGTGTCAATTGTCCATGACCCTGTCACCTCTCCACCCTGGAGGCCATGAAATTGGGCCTGTCTGAGACAGCCATCATTTCATGATAGATCTGGGACAGTTCAGAACATAAAAAATTATTGCAATGTTAAATTACAAATTTATGAGAAACGTGTGAAGGTTTGAAAGAACTGCTCAGAGATTTCTGCTGAACCTGAAAAAGGTTTTGAAGAGGAATAAAAATAAAAGTACAGTTAGTGGACAACTGAACCTAGCTACAGATTGCCTTTGTTTTATTCCTTGCCTTGGTTTATTATTCCACTCCACAGTATGTTAGGGAAGGATAATTTTAAGAAGAACTACAGATGAACAGAGACCAGAAATTCTTGTCTTAACTGCTACTAAAACATGAACAGCCATTTCATTTTATTGCCAGTTCAGCCTTTAGTACCAACGGGTGAAGGGCTCAAGTTCACTTTCCTTTGACACTGTGTCTTCAGTCACAAACTCAGTCTTGATAAAACTTCTCTCAAGAGCCCAATTTCAACTGGACAGCTATAGGATCATAACAGGAATTTCAACAGGATATAGGACTACACCTCAGAACAGGGACCATGCTTTTCTGTGACTGCATGCAGCCCTACACCCTACTGATACCCCCAACTCCAGTGAACAAGGAGTGCCCAATGCTGATGGAAAGGAGTCTCCTCTGCAGCAGCAGTCGCAGTTGTGAGATGCACTTGCAGCACATGACAGATCCAGGTGCTTCTCCCAGTTCTCCTATTCCAGAAAAATGAACAGGATAATTAAGCATGTTGGGTTTTACTGAGCTGGCAGATTTAGTACTGAAGGAGAACACCTTGTGCAGTAAGCAAAGTCCTGATGCATGCTACATTACCTGCAGGGCAAAAGGAGACAGCTTTATTTGTGTGTCAGCTTCCCCTCCATCTTGCATCCAGTAATTTCCATACTTTCTCCTGCCATGCAGAAAACACCCTTATAATACACAAGTTCTCAGTCCAATCAAATATTGATAAGGTCATAGTTTTGCTGGCAATGCCAGTTAGCTTCTGAAAGTGAGCTTCATGTATGTGTTTTTCTTTCCTTCTTACCACAGACAGCCAACAGACACTGCTCCTTCAGAATTAAAACTAATTCCATCTTTAAAATATTCACAATTGTTTTTTAAGGAATCACATGCACACAAAAATCAGTGCCAAATATAATGAAAAGATGAAAGTCAGAAGATTTTGTGAGCTGTGGAATTGCCATGGCTAGTTTTTTGCCATGACAGAAATAATGTACATTATATACAAATGCCATAGAGGAACTGCCTCCACTGCACTCAGTGTGAAAATCAAACATTTTAAAAATTGATGAAAAGCCTATCATTGATATTAGTGTATTATTTGACAATGTCATAAATTATTAGATGTAAAATTACACAGAAAGGTAAATTTTAAGTTTCTTAGAAGTCCTCAGTCTGCACTTAGCACCTTAGACGTAGCTTCCTTATAATTGATATTTCTAGATTTTTTTAGGTATCTCCTTCCTCATGAAATGTAAAATCTACCATATGCTTGCTGTAAAACTCTAGTTTCTGAAATTTTTCTAAAGTTTCAGGCTACTTCTTCAATAATAAAAGTAAAAAGTTACTACAGAAACAAACAAAAAAAAAAACCAACCTATTTTAGCATTAAAACTGCCTTTCTTAGAAAGTTTTACAGTTTCATGGGGCAGTTGTGAGAAAATTTTAAATGCCAAATGTGCTTAAGTAGTTGCAAAAAGACACCACCAACAAAACTGTCTTACATGATGGCTCATGCAAGGTCTCCATGTACTCTTTTTTTAAAAAAAAATTAAGTTAAAGAGTAATACATGATGTCAAAGCCCAGAATCTAGGATTTCAAGAACCACAACCCATTTCTGCTCCTCCTGGTGCTAAGTTTTCATCACTTTACACACATTTGAATCACAAATACTTGCATACCTTGCTGCTGCACAAGGAAAAGTGTTAGATGGCATAAGCAGAGCCCCTTTAGACAGTCTGATGGCAGAAAGCTTCTAACTAAAGCTCACAAATCCCAATTTTGTAAGAAGGCTCCTTACACATGATCATGTCTCCTAAAGGACGAGAAATTTTGCTCTTCCTCAAAATGTGTTGTAACTCAACACACACACACCCACCAGTCCGTGCACTGCTAGCAGGGATCTTTCAATCACTTACTCATCAGCATAGCTCATGCACAGAAACTGCTACAGACGGCTTGGTCAGGTCTTGGCAAGACCACTGGAGCCACCAGAAGCCAATCTCTTGGGCTGTAAGCTGGAACAAGAAGGTTGTGATGGCTTCCAGCAGAACCCCCTGTTTGACTGCTGCTCCCTCTCCATGAAGAGGGAAAAACACACACAGTCAGGCTCCCAAGCTACCAGCTGGACCACAACTCCTGAGAGGAGATGGTGAGTCTTATCCAAAGGCTCTTCTCCTTTGGAACAATCACCAGGAAGAGGTGAGAAATGAGACACATGCACAGGGCAGATGCCAGGAACTTCTGGTCCATGTATTAAATTCCTTGTGTGCCCTTCCACTGGACCCAAAAAATCTTCCTGAGGCAAAAGAAAGCACAAGTGGAATGTAGGGAGAGCTCTGAGAGGAGCCAGGGATCAGAAAGTAGGAGGAACATCCAAACTGACAGAAAACTGCAAATGCTACAAAGAAGAAAGTGACTAACCTGCTCTAGGAAAATTCCCCTCACAAGGACACAAAGCTGAAGCCGAGGTGATTTGAATGAGGAGCATGAAACCAAGCTTTAAATAGACTGCTTGCATCACATGTGACGGGCCACAAAATAAATACTTTGGCTACCAATAAGGTCTGTAGTGAAGTCTGAGGGATGGGAACAACATAAAAAACTGAAAAGCAAATCACAGGCTCAACTGCTTCATCGGGTTTTTAACACAACTTGATTTGAGCTCAGGTAAAAGAGTCAGCCCTTCTGGCTATACCCAGAGTGAGAAAATGTGAAGGGAGAACAAAGCAAAATGGCTGAAAGTAACTTTAATTCATACACTTCAAAGAAAATAAGGATATGTGTCCTGAATGGCAAATGCTGAAATTACTAAGCTGTGGTTTATTGCAGACACGGCCGTTTAATCAAGGTAAGCTTTATAAAGAGACAGGTTATCTTTCAATTGATCAACAGATAAAGTGGAAAAAACAGGTCATGTTTGGAGCTTGCAGACCTGTCATTCAGGATCTTTCTCAAAGACCTTAAGAAGGAGTTGCAATGCACTCAGATTGTCTATTTTCTCCAACTAAATCAGATGGTCTAATAAAAGAAACTACCACCTCCTATAATTTATGCCTTGTAGAAAGTACTGATATAGGGATGTATAGCTCCACATGATATATTTCACAGCAAATGGAACAGCTCTTCTCAGTAACAAGAATACCCATGAGATCATCAGACTTGCAATGTCTTCCAAAGTCAGCCTAAGTCATTACAGGGAAACTGAATCTCCAGTTATCTAACAACAAAGTCCAGCAGAATAAATCTAAGAATGAACACTTCATTTGACACACTATGCAGCCACACACCTGCTAATATCAATATCTAAACTCTAAATCCATATGCAATTTACTCTTCATGACACTACAAGAGTCGGTCAGGAGAAGACACACTGCCATTAAGAAAGTAACCATTGCAAATTTCAATTACACTATCTTAGGAAGTAAAGAAAAGAGACAACTTTTTTGTCCCCAGAGAAATCACATTGAAATAAAGCAACTGTTATTACTACTACTGAGAACCAAAAACCAAAGTTATGTCCTATGGTCCAGCATGACAATTGTCATAGTTTTTCCAATCACCTTTATTTTAGCCTTTGTTCCTTCAATGTTTACTCTTTTAATTTCTTGTTTTAATATAAAACTATTTGCTATTTTAAGGTGCAATTTGAATTCTCTGTAATTCTTGATAATATACAAACTCAGACAGCTAAACTTAACTGATTATTACTTGTTCAGAATACAGAAATCTATTAAGAGATGCTATAACCCAAATAACATCTTGTGAAGTCTGCTTCTGTTGTAGAACCTGACAGAAGAAAGAAAGAACTGTAACAGTATTACTTTCAACCAAGCTGCAGAACAAACTTAAAGGAAGGAGGGAAGGGTTATTGTCTCACTTCACACTAAACTATTTCATCATTCTTAACCAACAATGGTATCAATGGCAGGTAAGAATATTCTCACTACGTTAGAACATCTGCACAGTGGTGAGAGAATACATTTCCACAGTGGACCAGAGCAGTAATGCATCTTCCCCTATATATCTGAATCTTTATAACACTATGAAACTTGAAATACTCTTTTCTAAATGGACATATTTTTCAATTTTGTCTCTTCTGGTAGATGCCTTTAGCAAAACTAAGCATTCTTAACAACTGTTGAGTTTTATTAAAATGGGGTCTCTTGTACCATTTACACAAAGACTACGTTGTTCTGTATTTCATTTCTAGTTTCTGAAGAACGGTCTTGAAAGATCACAGTGCAATAAAGGCATGAGGGTCTGCATATATTCTACACATCACCCTCATAGTTTAAGCTGCACTTTGGAAACCTCGTAACAGTCAGAAAATATTGACAATATTACATAATATCAATCAATAAAAGAATTCACTTTGGAATGCCTTTGTAAAATTGTTTCTATTTTTATATCTCAAGGATTACTGCTGCACTCAATTTAATGATTCATTACTACCACAAAAATAAAATGAACATGTGAGGTTAACAGCTATAGCTATTAGGTGTAACCTAACCAGCGTTATACTGCATAATTTATCTACTTTCTTCAAGAACAATATTCAGGAAAAGGGAATTACTACTAAGATCTCTATAAATAGTACAGAAAGCCTGGGGCAAGTGTGTGGGATAATAGTAAAGATGAGAGACAGGAAAATGGGAGTGCACCAAGAGTTTATTTATAAATATCTGGGAACTCATTGCTTGGCATCATATAATGTCTACACAGTCTCACATTGATCTAACTTTTAGACTGTGGCTCTATATTTAAGAACATAAAAACTAAGAATGAGCACACTAGACTTCTGACACTCTTCCCCAAAATGAATTTAGCTCTTTCCCAGCTGAAACTGTTTCAAGACTGTCACTACAGGGATAAGATTTCCAGAGTTTGTTCCCTGTACAAGTATTTTTCCGATCCAGTGTTGGCAGAACTTCAGTGTGGTTGAAATGACAACAATCACTGTTAAAAGAATCACTTTAACCACTGTATGCAGATCTAATTTTATCTTCAGCTTTACCTTCTGCAACCATCCCAAGTCAGGCTTCGATGTTCTTCTGCCTCTCCAAGAGCACTATAGCCAGGTGGCAGGCTCAAGCACATATTTCTTTCAGGATGGAACTCCACAAGTCCAGTTCAGTTTTAGATATTGTCCCTAGGTCTCACTCCTCTTTCCTTCTATCTCGCATTAACATATCCAGCATCCCATTGCCTCTTCATAAGGTACTGAACAGCTGGAAAAAAGCAATTTCACTTTCTCTAACCTCCTGTTAGCAGGAGGCTACCACCTACTCTGGTAACAACAAAGCTGTCTTGTGGGCTGAACCCCAGTGCCATGAATGGGGACAACTGTGGGATTTTGTTCACAATCACAATACTAATTGAAAGAAAAATGCTAATATGGCAACAGCTGATTCTCCTTGCATGAGAATTTTCTCCTTGTTGCTTGTCCATTTCTGGTTTTAATGCTGTTTTGTTTATGTAGCAGAAGATGTCTCTTATAAAACTGAAGAATCTTGAATGCTTATTAAGAGATTTCCTGAAGATGAAGAGCTCATATGCCTGGAATATTTGCAGGGTTTGGCATCTTGTTTGTTTGCCTTTCAAATAGACCATTAGTTGTAGTATGAAACAGAATCTTTCCACAAAGCTTGCCTTTTTGTCCTTCAGATAAAACAAGTCACATAAAACCCAGGACTTTCTGAGGCTCTTCAAATTATGTCTTAAGATACCACTTCAAGTCTGATCCATAAGTGTATAAAGCAACAAACCAATGAGCCCGCCTGCATTACATTAATGAAATTGTATTTTGCATTTAAAGATCTTTGAAAAAGAAGTGACACTAATATGGACAGCTTTAATTGTATTCATCTCACTAAATTCTGTTCTCATAAATTTCAATAATCCTACTCTGTAGTTGGCAATTCAATGACAGAGTTTTTTTAAGCCTTTTAGTAATACCCCATATACTTTAAGCAGTCTGGTATACCAGCACTCTCTTCTTCCCAAAGCAGAATTAATACTTGCAGATGAGAAGGGTTGTTTGTGTCACATATTTTATGGGCAGCTGTAATTCCTCTTCAGAGAAGTTCTTTCTAGCACTGCTGGCATAAAGCAAGCCTGCAGTTTCCACAAGAAATCTTACCAGCTTACATTCTTCTCCTCATGGCAGCAGGTAAAAAGTACAAAAATACAACAGAGAAAACACGAGAAAATAGTGCATTAGGTACATTTGTACTTTCTGTTATAACCTCACCCTTCATACTGGGTTTAAATTCAGAGGCTGTAGCTTTAGTCCTCAGGTCTGCTAAGCTCCTGATTCACCTCATATCAATACTGCATCAGTGTCTCAGGTGCCTGTCTGCAAACACTGGACAGTAATACTTTTTCTTTCTGCTTCTATCTTGTCTTTTTTAGATGCTGAGGTTTTGAAAGAGCTGTCCTGCACTGTTTTGGCACAGCAGGGTCCTCATCTCAGCTGAAGGTTCTTTGGTGCAACACTGATCGCTACAAGCAGGAGTCATGCCTGAGAGAACATTATCTTGTTTATCTCAAAAAGCAGAATGACATGGTTTTAAAGCAGTGACATACTTGAAAGATTGTACAAAAGCCACTAAGTCAATGCTATGGTGTTTTCTCTATGCATACACTAGAGAAGCCCTCTAATAAAAACATTTCAAGAACCATACTTGTTGCCTTTCTTGTTTGGGCTTGTCCCTATTTCTTTTATTACGCAGAAACTGTCTAACAATTTATATAAACAGCAGTGGTTTGGGCACAAAGGCTTTGATTGCTACAGAAAAAAAAAAAAGAAGAAGTATCTTCAGTTTACAGATGTCACCTACTTCCTGAGTTAAGAAGAGTGAGGCTTTTCCGAACTTCAGCATTGTTGTGGCAGGTCATGTGTCTCTTCAAATTCTCGCTCTGAGCAACTGGAAGCAGATATTATCCTGGAAGTATTTCTTTTGAGATAAACAAATCAAGAATAATAAAGATCAGAAAGAGGAAAAATGGAGACTCAGCCCAAATTCCAATTTTTTCATTTAAATCAAGGACTGACTGAGTGCACAGCCAGGCTGTGAATCCATCTTCAGCCAGTATAAATTACTGGTTTGTATAGTCTGAGCCTCCAGGATAAACAGACAATTCTTAAACAATTCATACGCAAGCCAGTCTTCCAGGCTTTTCTGAAGCCATTACCTTCTCCTGAGCCTACCTACCACCACCTCAGCATATGTATATCTGCAACACAGGCATCCAGCACTGTCAGCCATCAAATGGCATTGAACAAAGTTATTTTACCCACTAACAACAGAGACAAATTCATCCTCAGAGGTGTGGATTGAAGGTGCTGCTTAGATGCTGGTTGTAGAGTAGGATTCTTCTTGGGCATTT
>VYZP01046671.1:118833-155535 GCA_013400635.1 Hypocryptadius cinnamomeus | reverse complement strand
TCTCCTTTTCTCCAGGCTGAGCACCCCCAGGGGTTTGCCAGCCCTGACCTTGCATCTCCCAGCCCCTCCCAGCAGGACCCTCCTGCCCTGGGACTCCCATCTCCCCCACCACAAGGACCTGCACACCTCCAAGCTGCTGCAGTGAAGCCCTTCCTGCCAGGTTTTCCTCTCACAGTCCAGATTTTAAGGTCAAACCTGTTGCTCCAGGAAGTCCTGAGCAAGCTGGGGACCTTCCACGTGCTGAGCTCAGGTTCCCTGCCCAACACAGCCCCAGACACGACCCTAAATTTGGGTGACTGAAGGGATCAGAGACACAACAGACACCAGGTATCGTGCAGGGGATGCAGCTGTTCTGCAAAACTAACACAGAGCCCCAGAATTCTTGTTATCCTACAGGGCAGAGCAGATCAATCCCATAGAAGTACTGGGATTGTGAAAGTTCATGAGCAAAGACCCAGAGCAATCCAGCGTCCCTCTCCCCCACTCCTGGGACATCAACACCCCCAGGGGTTTTGTTCCTTCAGCTTTTTCCTCTCCCATTTTTACAAAATTCCACTCCAGATTTCTGTCATCTCCTGGCAAACCCAACACATTCATTTTCTTCCTGGGCCACATCTCAATTGTTCTCCTGCTGCTTCTCCTTCCTTGCCCACCAAAACGTGTCTCCCACACGAGTTTCCCAGCCCTATGGATTCCCCAGCTGCCTCCCAGGCTGCTCCCATGGACTCATGGAGCACTGACTCACTCTGTAAATCTGCTTTTTCCTGAAAGTCTTTTCTGTTTGCAGGAGTTCAATGGATTAATTATGGCCATTCCCTTAAGGAAATCATCCAGTCTCTCCAGAAACCCATCTCATCCTGGCCTTAACCCCCCCTGCACTGATTTTTCAGGTTGTCAGGGTATGAAAGTCCTTTCTCCCTCCACCTGCATCCAGAATATATAATGGGAACATCAACAAATCCTTGGCTACAGGCACGCCAGAGGATGGGACTTATTACCTGAGCAGTTCCTGGTTGGGATTTTATGCATTGCAAGTAATAATAAATTAAATTGAAAGGGATAAATTCAGAACAGATGTGAACAGGTATAACTAATGGGGGTGTCAGAGGAAATTAAACAGTGACAAACAGTGGGGTAAATTACAGTGTCAGGGTGAGTGGATTTTAAAGGGACACCAGGCAGGGAGCCTGCATGGAGGTGCCATTTAGAAAGTACAAGTTTCCTACAGCTGAAATACACAGGGTATGGATTATAAATATGTTTGAGAAGAGAAACTACTAATATGAGGTTTTGAGGTAGCACAAGATTAATCAGCTTCCTTCTGCAGCCTTTCCTTTGGACCTTTTTTCTCCAGCTTCCCTCTGCCTTTGGCAGTTGAGATCCTCCCTGTATCAGCTGAGGGCAGGGCTGCTGTTCCAGTGAAATTTGCACACCTGCTTTGCACCTCTGCCAGCCTTCCTGCAAAGGTGCCCTCACAGGGCAGAAAAATGCACAACCCAAAGGCCAAAAGGCCTTCTAAACTTCCCTCCAGCAAGAATTCTTCCCCACCCTTAAAAAAAAGAAATTATTAAAATCAAAGTATTTTGGGAGTGAATCCCATAAAAAGTGATATTAAAACTCCCAAGCTGAAAGCACTTCATAACCTTCTAGAAATACTCATTGATATTTAAAAACCCCAAATCCTTCATGGCTTCAAAAATGCCAAGGAAAGGAATGCTACATTCCAACCAAATCTGCTCCCTGCATCTCACCAACAGCTTGAGGATCTATAATGAGCTACAATAAATCTTTTGATGGAAGCACTAATTAACTTTGGAGTTGCTTGTCTCATTATGAATCCCAGTTCCATGGCAGTAGCCACCTCCAGGAACTGTCCCATGGACTTGTTTTTCACCAAGGCAGCAGGAAATAACCTGATTTCCAAGGCCAAGGAGACACTCCCAGGCAGCCCCATCCTTCCCATGCTCCTCTCCAGTTTTGGGGAGGGTTTGGCCCCAGAGCAGGGAGGGAAAGGTGACTTCCAGCACCCAGACCTTTGTGGAGCCAGAGCTCTGCTCAGACTCCAGGGCAGGCAAACCCTCAGTTCTGCTGACTGCAGGAATTAGTCACCCTGTGTCCACAAGTGGGAAATAACATTATGCTGGACTTGGAGGAGCTTGGAGTTCATTTGGAGCAATCCTGCAGCAGCAGCACCAATAAAAGCTCCTGGAAATCCCCAGGCCAGCCCCTCTGGCCACTGACACAAGGCTCTGGCAGGACAAATCCACAGTGACAGCTCTGCTAACAGGTTCTCCTGGAACAGGGAGTTCAAAGCAGGGAAAAAAGCACCTTTGCTCCAACCTGAACCAGCTGAATCCAAGGGGTGATGGAAGCTGGGAAGAGGAAGAAGGGACAGAGGATCAGATCTTAAACTCACTAGAAATCCATAGTGACAAAAGCTCCAAGAACTCAGATGAAAATGCTCACCAGAGACACCCAGCTCTTGGTTTGCACAAAAATCCTTCCCTGTGAGGGTGGGCAGGCCCTGGGATGGAATTCACAGAGCAGCTGTGGCTGCCCCTGGATCCCTGGCAGTGCCCAAGGCCAGGCTGGATGGGGTTTGGAGCACCTGGGACAGTGGGAGGTGTCCCTGCCATGGCAGGGGTGGGATGGATTGTATTTAAGGTCTCTTCCAACCCAGAGCACTCAGTGATCCCCAAAAGGGCTGCAGCACTTCCAAGAAGCAAATCTGAGCTGCTGGGGCTGGGCCCTTGCTGCAGAAGCCCCACACGAGGAGCAAAGTGTTGCTAGGCTGGAGCTGCAGCTTGGGAACGTGGTTATTTCTAAACTGGAGAGAATTTACACCAGATTAATATCCCACACCAGCCCCAGCACACAATCCCTGCAGCCTGCAATGGGCTTCACCCCCATTCCCACGGGGAGAGCTCCCTGTCTGACCCCCACACCATCCCTGCCCCACCCAGAGGGTGCCACCTGTGGGATGGGAGCTCCTCGTGGGGCTGGACAGCACCCAGGAGGAGCTGCAGGCAGGGAATGTGAGCTTTGTTCTGCCTGTGTGGGAGGGGGATGCTCTGGGATTTGTGCAGAGCTCGCTCAGCCAGGCTCCATCTCCCCTCCCTCCAAAGGAGCTGGGGAGGCAGTTCTGCAGACATTCATGAGAACCACGTTTGAGGCTGGACTGAGATCCTCTCTCACAGAACAGAGCACAGGAAGGATGAATTCAGCTGCTTTCCCCACCATTCCAGCACCAAGGAAATGAGTGGTGCTGCAGCTCCACAGCTTTTGGAACTCAAAGGACAACGCTCCTTAAATCACAGCCGAAACCAAATATCCAGGAAAGAAACAACTTCAGTGCAATTTCTGCTACACATTGCTTGAGAATCTAAGACAAGAATACCATCCAAACTCACATTTCTGATCAATAAACACCTTTGCAGAAGCCTGCCAGGTTCAGCAGACACACGGGCCTAGGCTTTAATTATTAAACAAGTTGGCAAGAGCTGAAAGATTAGCATTTAAAAATATTAAAACTTTCCTTTAATAAAATGGTGTGGATGTTTCTTGGTTCAATATTTATTATTTCATCTGTCTCCAGATGGGGATGATGAGTATTTGGATAAATGGATTTAAATGCTCAGCTTTACATTAGCCACTGTGTCATGCCCACCTCAAAAGCTCCAAGGCAGACTCTCACACAAACTTTTCTCTATAAATCAAAGAAATAGCACTGACTTCTCATACAGGTAGTTCATGGAGGGGTTACTTTTCCCCTATTAGTGAAAGCCAGGCATTAAAAGGAAAACTGATGTACCTAAAGGCAGTCAAAAAGCATCTAAGTCCTTCCTTTCTTCCTTTTCTCTCCCCTGATCCCCAAATTTTAATGTAAAATAAAATCAATCCACACAAATCACATTTCTGACTATACAAAACAACTTCTGCAAAACAGAGAAAATTGTCCTTGCCTGAACACATTGAGCATCTCCTCACACAAAGAGTTGGGATCCCAGTGCAGAAATTTATCAGGTTTCACAGAAATAAACCACTGCCACAGGGTCTATTTTTAAAAATTCTGTCATCTCCTGGAGGTCTAGAGGGTAAAAACGAGCAAGTGCAGCAACTTGTGGTTACAAAGCCACCTGTGGAACAGAAAACCTCTCGTGCCCAGAGCAGCAGGCTCTGCTGCACACTCCTGCTCCCACCAGAGCCCCTTTCCCAGCAATGTCCATCCATCTCATTTCTCCAAGGTCAGACATCCAGAGAAATAAATGGCTGATTTTTTTAGCATGAAGCAAACGGAGGGAAAAAAAAAAAAAAATCAGCTGCATGAACTTGGAAGCAAGCTCCACTGGCACCATTGCTTTTAGCAAGATGCTATCTGACATCTTTTGGCTGAACAAGTCCCTTTTGTGGGGAGGATTGTACAGCAAATATTTCTGAGTAGCATAATGTTTGTTGGATATTGCTCTGTTAGGGCAGCTTGTGTTTTCACTCTATTCTGCTTTTGTATGCGAGGGTGTGGAATTTGTTAATCTAAATAAAACTCAAAATAGACAGCACGGCTTAAAGAGCTGCTGACGCCTGGTGGGAAATTTTGAAAGAGTTCTGTGTCAGAAAGCAATCCTGAGCAGGAGCATCTCCAGGCTGCAGGGTGAGAACCTGCCAGGGCTGGATTGGCTGCTCAGAGGGAACTCCAGGGCAGGAGCTTGTGGCTGCATTTCTCTTCACAGAGACAAGCAAGGCACAACTTCCCAAGGATATTTTCTGGGAACCGCAGCGAGGAACCTCAGAGAAAGAAAAAACAATTCTTATCTTGTTTGCTGTGCCTGTGTTTGTGCCAAAGTAGAATGCAATGTGGAGATTGTTTACCCAAAGTGATGGGGTTTTGTTTCCTTGGCCTGTCGGGGCCAGGTGTGTGTGTGTGTCGGGACAGTCACGAGATTCTGTGCAGTGTGAGCAGGGCTGAGTGCTTGGCAGATTCAGTTTACATGTAATGCAATATAGTGTAATATAATATAGAGTCATATAGCATAATAAAGTAATTAATTTGCCCTCTGATATCAGTGGAGTCCTCCTCATCAATGCTCCCTGCCATGGGGGTCACCCTGGACCCTGCAGGAACTCAGTGCCTTGGCTCTGTGCAGCCACCCTGTCCCTGTCCCAGAGCAGGCACAGGGCTGGACAGCGAGCACCCCTGGGGTTCAGGGTGCTCCTCGAGCTGCAGGGGGATGCTGAGTGCTGCAGCTGCTCTCAGCATTCTGCCCTGAGCCTCAGCTCCCAGCACAGCTTCACCCCAGCACCCTGCTCCTTTTTATGGGCTTAGGGATGGCAGCACCTCACCCTTGGACAGGGAGGTGCACTGGCCTCCTGCAGACAGCAAACTCCATTTTTCCTTGTGAACAGAGTCCCTTGTGCAGGTGCACACCCAGCAAAAGGAATTTTATCCCCACATGGCATTGGAGAGCTCTCTCCACTCAGCCTTCTGTTGCTTTCAGATTTGTTCCTATAAATTCCCCATTATCTCCACATCTCTTCTTTGCCACGTGTTCCCTCCTGCTCCATCCTTGCCTTCAGGTGGGGCCTCACACAAGGTCCCCCTCCAGATTTCAGTCTGATGCCCACAGAAGTGTGTGATCTGTGCCCTGGAGCAGAGCAGGGACCTGAGCTCTGCTCATCCCCAAATAACTCAGCCCTGGGTTTGCACTGGTTGATTTCAAGCCAGAAGTTTGGTCTTTGCTCAGACCTCCAAGGGGGCACCTCTGACCAGGAGTTATCTAAAAGTGGTGATCAAAATCTGAGCAGTCATTGTGTGCTCTGACTGCAGCTACAAACCCTTCACCAGCTTGCACAAGGAAATGCAGATCCCAGCAGCTCAACTTCTGCAGCAGAAGTATTGAAAGTTTTAGAAAATTTTTACAGGGCTTAGTCGGAATTTAACAGAATTTTTCTCGTTAATCCATCAGTATAAACTTCATTTCTTTCTCATCATGGTCTCAAACTTCAACAAATATTACAGTAGGGTGTGAATAGTCTCCAAAATGGGTTCTAATTGATGGTTCTGAGCCATGCAGGGTTTGGGGAAGATCAGGTGAAAGTAAAACCAGGGTGGCTGGGAAGGCCCCCCTTGTGTGCATGGCAGTGTCCTCACTGCTCCTCCAACCACTGGAAATCGCTCCTCATTCCACATGGCCACTAAATAGGGAAAGCAAACCAGAATTTCTGCAGAGTTTCTCCTTTAAATCTGATCACTGCAATCCATCCTTCATTCTTAGAGCAACTGGAAACGTGTCCATTACTCACAGGCAGAGGAGCCAATCCTACCAAGAATGATTTGGCAAGGACTGGAGATGAATCACAGCACATCTCTGCAGCAGGAGCCCATTGTGAATGCAATCTGATAATTTTTTAAATGCATTTGTTTCCAGCATGCAAAGATTAAGAGAAAAAGGGAAAGAAGCTGGAAAGTTTCAGGAGCTCCCCTGTGCTGGATCCTGTAATTCAGGTGGGCTGGTGCAGGGAGTGATTAGAGAAATCAGTTTATTAACACTGAAAATCACCTGCAAACGGGGCTAGCCTGGGGTTTGTTTATTTTTAAAACAAGAGGGAAAGGTTGAGGTGAAAACACTCACTAAAACAGAGCTGAGCTGATCTGGGCTGTCACCCTCAATGCCAGACAATCTACAGAGCACTAACTATTGGTTTTAACTGAGAACATTAATTTCTAATTGAAGGCATTTTAACTTGTCAGCAGAGGATTGAAATTCTCTAAGATTCCTCCTTCTGAAAGCCATTGCCTTTGGAATCTTCCTCATTTTCTCCCTGTTTGGGTCACCTGGATTAGCTGTGTGCCAGCTTCCACTGCTCCCTGTCATTCCATGCTGAATCAAGACTTTGGGGCTGATTCTCATTTTTTAACAAATTTTTGTTCCTTCTTTCTACTTCTTCAGCTGGGCTGAGTCTGGTGGAGAGTTACACCCAAACTGGTGTGAGGCAGACTCAGGGGCACTAATCTGGGTTTTATGAACAGGTCCAAGGGAGGAAAAGCTCTATGAAACCTGAGCTGCCACTCAGCAATCTCAATTCCTTTCAGCTCCCCAGTCCTAGACCTCATCCCATCACAAAGGCAGAGCCAGGAGAGCTCTGGGAAGCTGATTGCAGGAGCTGCCACTGTGAGAGCTTCCTTCAGTAGGAAGGATTAGAGCGTCCTCAAAATGTCAATCAGATATCAAAGATACATGAAGATTGAAAAATAAAATGTACCATTTATAAAAATAAGTCTTTGGGAGACACATTTAAAAAAATCCCTAAGAGAAAAGCATCCCCAAAATAAACACAATCCACTGCCCAACTTCATTACTGGCACTGATAAAACTCCAAGCACAGCAACCCATGTAACAAACCAACCCACAAATCCTCATTAATATCCAATTTCCATTTGCCATGAGTAAGAATCTCCCACAGCTGATGTGAGCTCATCCCTCCCACCAGCCAGGTTCCTCCACACCCAGAAAGGGACACAACTCTCCCAAGCAGGAATGTGCTGCTGCTCTGGCACAGGAGCTGCACCACCCCAGCCCAGCCCTGAGCCTGCTGAGTTTTCCGTTGTTTGGGTTTTAATTCACTTTCCTAAGATTGCTTTTCATTCACTTGGTGACAGGTAGTTATTTGTTTGCAGGGTTCCATTTGACATTTATTGTTAGTGTAAAACACTAATAATAATAATTAGTGCCTTTTTAGAGTTGTCTGAGGTTTTAGTGCTGGTGCATTGTTAATATAAAACATCCCAGTGCTTGGCTGGGTATAGGATAGTATGATAGTATTTAAATATAACCAAGGGGCTCATTATGCTGTGACCAGATTGCAGTATCTTTGAGCCTCCTGTTAGCAAGCCAAGATTTAACATCCTCTAAACTTGTCTGCAATACTAATACTTTCTGGAAAAAGGAGGGGGGGTGGAAAAGCTACCAAAAAAACCTTAAACAAAACCAAAGCCCAACCAAAAACTAAACAAAAATACACCATTTTTATTCACTTAAGAGTTTAAGAGTCAAAGCAATTTTAATGCCAAGAGGACAGGAATAAGTGAGAATAAATGAACCCTACAGCTGCTTTTAGAACCTGGTGGTACTCAGAACATTCTTGTGCAGCCACATCTTCATGTTTGGGAACAGAGCACTCCAAAGCATCTCAGAGTAACCCCACTAATCCCCCCTGCCTCAGATAATGATGCTCATAACACGACCAATGAGGCTCTGGACAGCGCTTCCAGAGCATCTCATTAAAGAGATTTGCAGCACTCCTGTGGGTTCAAGCCCTGTCAGACACTCCTTCCTTGGCTGGGTGCTCTTCACAAGCAAATTAAGAAAAACTCCCCCTATAGAGATGGCTGGATGCAGTTTTTAATATCAGGAATCAATTATAGCAGAAGAAAAGAGGCTGTGCTGGTTTGGGCTGCTCCACCTTCCAAGAGAGATTATCTAGACAGTGAAAATGAGGCTGCAAGTGGGATGGGCAATGCCTGGCTCATAACAAGCTCATTGTCCAGCTCTTCTCCTGCAGCTCACCTCTAATCAGAGCTGAGAGCTGGAGTCAGCTCTCACTTCTGCTGGGGGAACTCAGGGATGATCTCATCTCCCCTGAACCCTGGCTTTGGACAGATCTGATTCCAGGAAGATTCAGAAGTCAGATCTGTGCCAGCTGACACTGCACAGCCCAGCTCCACCTTTGCCTTCTGATGCAGCCAGAGCACGAGGGGAGAGGAGCAGGAGAGCCTGGGATGGAGGGTCAGGGGCAGAGAAGGCAGAGCTGAGGTTTAATTTTAGAAAGAATTGTACCACACAATTATTACTTTGAGAAACACACCTGAAGAGCTGAGGCAGGCTGCAAGGTGGGCTCTTGCCATATTGCCATGAGCAGAAACACCAAATAATGGGAAGGAAAGAAAGAAAGGGAAATAAAGGAGTAGCTGAGCATTTCTTTCTTTAGAGAGCCAACTCAGCCTAACTTGAGGAAGTAGCATTTATTATGACAAACTGAGTCTAGACAAGATCTGTCAGGTTCAGCTGCACTGCATGGCTTTAGGTGCACATGTTTGTACTACAGATTGTAAGCAGAGACATATGAAACGAGAATCTCAACACTGAGCCCTGCTGGATCTTCCAGGCTTTCTGCCTGAACACATTTGCATGAAGTGCTTGTCACTGGAGGATCTTGACAGCCACAGGGTTAAACTGCTCCCCTTTCCCATCTGTGCCTTCTCGAGGCCATTGGGCAACATCAACTTCCCAGCCATCAAATGGAGTCTTCATTTTAGGAGCTGCACACCCACTGACACACTCAGCACGTGCTGTATTTAACTCCAGGGCTCCAAGTGGAGTTCAACAAACCCCTCTAAAAATTCCCTTTTGTGCCAACTGCAAGCCCTGAGCCAACTTCTTTGGCTCTTCCTCTGCCCAACCCAGTCAAGGCTGCAGCAGCTTGAGAAGGGAATTAAAGGGGGATTTTTTTTGGTTGGGGTTTTGCCTCTTTGGACATTTGTTTTCCACCGTATTTGGCAAACAAAACAAGAGCCTGGAAGGACCCAAAAAAGTCCAATATTCTCCAAAGCTTGGAGGATGCATGAAATTATAGAAATACTCTTGCAAACGGAGCAGCTGTTGACATTGCTAGGAAGTCCTAGAAAGGATCACAACTGGTACCATTAAAATACTTTCCAGAGGAAAAAGCAGGAGTTACCACAACTTGTCAATAAAACCAGCTTAGGTTAAGGGGGTTTTCTTTAACAATCAACTTGGAACACCTTATTTAAAACTCAATTTTAGAGTGAAAATGAGAAGAGGGTAACGCCTACATGGAATATTTGGCTAAGAAATCAACCTTTCCTTTCTGAAAAATATGGATGTGCCCCTTTTCCCTTGATTCTGCTGTGCAAATGCTCAAAAAAACTGGAAAGCTCAGTCAGCTTTAATTGGGGCCTAACAAGGTTGGGATGAAGTTTGTGGTCCATGGTTCTAGACATCCAGCCAGATCTGCTGCTGACAAGAACAGAAGCAAAATCTTTGGGGAAAAGAAAAAAAGATAAAGCCAAAATCTGCTGAAATCTGTTTTGATTGTGTGACCCAGATACCAACAGGGAAATAACAAACGTTTGCTGTGTGTTACACTTGGCTTTCTATTGCAGAGCTGAGCCTCAAATGACCCCAGAGCATCCATTTGCTGGATTAGAAACTTTCTCAGAAAGCTCCAGAAGCCAAGATGTTCCCAGTGATGGGCTTGTCTTTAAAAACAGAACTCTACAGAGGGTGAAAATTCCTGTTTACAAACAGGTAACTTCCATGGTTTCTACTAGAAAAAAAAAATTAAAATCCAAAGATAAAAATGGCACCAAGAGGAAAAAAAAAATCAGCACCTGTATTTCCCTTTTTAATATTGTATCTATTTGAAAAAGCTTTGGGCAAAGTGAAGAGTATTCTGAGAGGATTCTCTCCCCTTCACATGCTTTTTTTTATTTCTGCAAGTTCCACTCTTCTCCTTTCTATCCCCTTTGACTCAGCAAATCCTGAAAAAGTACCAATCAGATTTTTCACAGAAACTGGAGAATCTTGTCAAAAGTTTCACAACTCCAGTTGAAAGCCTTTCCCTCCTGAAGCTGCACATTTTTGTGTCCTGGGCTCTGACAGAATTATGAAATCATCTGTGGGATGAGCTGTACCCCCAAGCCCTGGCTCCACCTGATGGTGCCCACCAGTTCAGGGGAGAAAATCCTGGGCTTTCCCAAAGTTTCTTCCATTTCCCCACCCTCTCCCCTCACTTCCAGCTCCACAAAACCCTCTCCCCAGCCCCTGAGTGACCCATAGGTGGTTTCCAGCACCCTGCACAGGGGATGTAATGCAGCAGGACATGATTGATGCAGCCTGACCTGACACGTCAGGACGCCGCTTGTCACATGTGGAATCCAGCAAGAAAAATGGAATCAGCAACCTTGACATGTTCATAATAACTGAGGGTTTCTCCTTTCCTCATTAGCTCCAGTGACTCCAGCATTTACCACACCAAATTCTGTCACCATAAGAGAACAGCTCACCTGCTCTTGAAACAGCATTTGCACTGTGATCCCAAAATCTTCACAGGCCTTTTTCTCCCCCGTGTAAAATTTGGATAAAGCAAAGGCTGAAGATTTAAATTGCAGGTCTGCCACCACCTAACATAAAGCAGGGTGCACATCCCATCCCTCCTGTAAATTAGGGAATGACAGCAGCTTGTCACACCTCGGGGGCCAGCAGGAACCTTCCACACCAAAGTGCTAAAAGCTGAGCCAGTGCTAACCACTCGCCCTGGATCTCCTTTGAGTGGGTGCTGGACTCCTCTCCTTGAGTTTCTGTTTAAAAGGCACGGGAAAAAAGGAATGGAAATCAAGCTTGTGCAGGGCTTACCTGCAGTTCTGAGCTGCTGTGCACTACAATGCAGCAGACTGGCATTGCCAGTGTGTACTTTATGGCTACTCTGCTCCTACAATGCTATTTTATCAATAAAAAGTGATAAAGCTCCTACAGCACCTCAAAGGCAGCTGTAAAAGCCATTACATACTTATTTTCCCACGACATTTTTTTCCTTGGCACTTCATTTAAAGTATAAGACTCCAAGAGGAGCCTACAGAAATATTCTCATTCTTCAGCAAGTGTCCAGGGCTCCCTGCTCTGCTTCTCACAGCAGCCTCTGAGGGGCTTCAGCAGTGTCAGTGGAAGCTCTGTCGGATCAGGAGCCAGACACAGCAATCAGATCCCAGGTTATTTCACACTCAAGTCAGCATATGGGAGGGAAGGTAAAGGTTAGTTGGCATGTTAATAAAAATGACTTGAAACAATTCCAGTTGGTGTCACTTTCAAGTAGAAGGATATTCTCCAAATGGCAGAGTTGTCAGCAAATGCTGGACCAGGCCCAATCTTCAGGTGTTTCCAATATCCTGCACAAGCTGCAGACAGACAGCAGCACCCCAGGGTTTAACTGATGCTGGGCAAACCCCTCAGCTCCTCCCTGGCAACTCCTGCAGCCCTACCAAGGGATAGCTCATGTCCCTCGAGGGTCTACAGCACTACAGGAGACAGGGTAAGCAGGCTCCCATCAAAACCCTTCTCTCCAAGGCTCTCTGAGTTTGATTAACCTTCTCCATGTTGCTGTGTCCATTGCTGCTTGCTTCAAGCATTTCTGCCCCCACAGAAAAGGTTTCATTCTTTCTTCCTATAAATAATATCCTGAAACAGCTGCCACCACCTCAAACTCATTAACAAAAAACCCAAAAATCACAAAACCAATCACAGCCTAAGTCTTGCCCAAGAGCTGCTTGGTCTGTGGAGGAAGAAAGGACACAATGGAAGAGAGGCCACAGTGGGAGGGCCCAGCAGAGCAGGCTTCAGACACTCTGAAATGCCAGCTTCTACTCCAAGAGATAAACCAGATTAATTATTGCTCAAGATTTGGTGTACTGCTGGAGCTCAAACAGCCCAGCTAAAAAGACGGGATCAGGTGATAAGGAAGTGAAAGGCTCCCTGGAAGTATGAACAAGCAAGGGCAAACCTGAACTGTATTTCAGTACACACACACCTCTGTGGCCAGCTAATATTTCAAACATCAATTACCAGGGCTGGTCTGCAGAGCAGCAGCTGTTGACTTTGAAGACTGGAGGTGATTTTGTTAAATAAGGCAGCTCCAGTGTGCTCAATCCAGCAGAGGCAGCCCCGGAAGGCTCAGGTCAGGCTGTTTGACTTCCAGATCAAACCAATCTGGCTGAAACTCCCTGAGAGCCAGGCTAATGGCCTTTCTTTGCTGGACAATGTTATCGTGGGCAAATACCACACAAAGGAGGGGGCAGGTTCCAGCTCCAGCTGAGGAGTGGGAATGCCAGGCTCAGCTTTGGTCCCTCAGCTCTGTGTTTGAGCTCAGCCGTGTTCCACAGAGCTCACCAGCCCAAAGCACCTGAGCTGGGCATTAATCACCTGCAGCAGCAGGGCTGCTGATATGGGCACCATTGTGTGCCTGGGGTGGGCGAGTCCAGCTCTGTGTTTGCTTTGCTGGGAGCTGAACTTCCTCTGGAAACCAACACAAAGCGAAAGCCACGCAAAATGAAAGCAAATCCAGACACTGACAGCCTCAAAACTGCTCAAGTCTTCTTCAAGCTCAAGAGTGAATTCACACCAACCAAATACTCATTTTACTGGAAGTTTTCATGGCACATTTACCTACATACCATGTATTTCATTTCCACCACTACTCTTAGAAAATCCTAAAAAACAGGTAAGGATGGACAAATAAAAGCTACTCAGACATGAAACTTGATAAGACATTTTATAGAAAAATTACTTCCATCTTGAGAGGAAATCCTGACATTTTAACACCATATTTGGTTTATTTATTGCGGTCATTCTAAGCTTGCTAAATCCCTTTTTCTCCCCCCAGTAATTTCTGTTATTCTGTTTTAAGGGAGGATAGAATTAAAAACCCCCAACAAATTAGAGCAGGAAAGCAGCTCCCACCTTTTGAAGTGCCACAGCTTCACGAGAAGAAGCTTTTATATGCTGTGCAGTAAGTGTTAGCAGTTTGTGACATTTCTAGTCTGTCCAGGGTGTAACTAGTACATGACAGGTCAAGTCTGTCACCTTCATAAAAGCAAAGAACATCTACACTGGCACACTGCACTGTGGAGTCCCTCTGAGAATTACCAATGTCACACCAAATACCATCAGCAAAATGTATCTTCTCTCCATCCCTGCCATTTGGAGGAGCTTCCAAAAAATTCAGATTATGTTTACATGAAGACACCTTCTCTCCTTACTCCTGTAAAGGGAATGCCATGAACCAAAGCCTGAGTTCAGATTTAATTTGTCCTTGTGGCATCTCTAATTAAAACACAGTTCTCTTTGGGGAATAGCTGGAAAATTAAGGTTATTGTTGTCATTGTAATTAATATCATCATATGCTTGCTCTTATAAAAATGATCAGTCCTCAGATTTTTATGCTCCCTCATAAAGTAAATGGTGAAATAAAGATGAATGAATTGCAAACAGATGAATTAGTGATTAGCCAGGAATTCTTCAGATTGAATTCTGTAACATCAATGGAAAATCCTGGCACGTTGGACTCTGCTTTGGATTCAGATGAAGAGAGTGCTCAGGTGAGGGAACTTTTCTCTCTTCAGAGAGAGTTGGATAAACCAGGTGGGAGGAGAGGAAGTGAAATCATCCTCATGTAGCTGGTCAAGGATTCAGCAAGGAAACACCACTAACTATTGGCCTGTCTCAGACACACCAGCTGGCTTTATCTGAATTAGAAATGGCATCAAAATCTAGGGATCATTTCTGCAAGGGAGATGGGGATATGGATAATGGGCAAATTCAGGGTGAGGCAAAGCCCTGAGTTCTTTCCAGCCCTGTGCCAAGCCTTGCACAGCGTGGGAGATGCCCCTCTGAGGTGTTGGATGTTCTGCCAGTGCATTTCCTTCCCTTGCCCTGTCTCAGCCCCAGCACATCCCTTGTTCTGGCAGGTGCAGAGCATGGGCATCGTGGCCAGATGGGCAGCCCCAGGACTTCTCCCGTGGCAGCAATTTGCCAGAGGTTTTTCTTGTAGCCCTTGACCTGCTGCAAAACTCCCAGCTCCAAAGCAGCCCAATTCCCAACATCAGCCCTTGCCCATCATTTCTGTTGTTCAGTGAACATGAAAGAAAAAAGGATTGATTTGGATGATAAATTCTATTTTTTTAACAAGGAGACAGAAGAAGGAGGATATTTAGAGCTACCCTAAAAGATCAATTCCCTAAATCCTTGGTTTCTAACATAATTTACAATGGCAGTTGAATGTTCCAGACCTGTTAATCAGTTATTCAAATGCATTTGTTGGGCATTAACACAGAGCTGGCCTTTGCTGTGGATAATGTCAACAGCAGCTATTTTAGGGAACAACAGCCCCGTTGCCAGACCTGTGCAGGGCACTGCTTTTCTCAGCTCAGTTCCCACCAGGAACATCTCTGCAGGTGGAGAAGCAACAGGCTCTTCCTTCTCTCCATGCTCTGCTCCTGTCCCAGTGGAGCTGCAGCCTCACCTGTGCACATTTATTCCTCAGAGCACAGGCTGTCTGCTGCCACCATCCACAGCCACCCAGCCCTGGGGACAGCCCTGGTGGCCCTGGAGCCAGCCCTGGTGGCCCTGGAGCCTGCTCAGGTGCTTGCTGACCAGAGCCTGTTCTGCATGTGTCACACTGCATCCCAAGCCGATCCTTCCGGTGGTTTTATCACCTCCTTATCACTAAACCCATCCTGAGGCAGGCTCTCAACAGCAATTTAAAGTTGCCTAGTTCAGGGTTTTAGGCTGGGCAGGACTTTCCCTCACCCCCTGGGTTTGTGCTCCTGCTCCAAACCCATCCCCTAAAGGAACAGAGCTCCAGAGAGTGGCAGTGCTGAACCACAGAGGCCAAAGCTCCCCAGGGCCACCTGTGACAACAGAGAGATGTTTAAAGTATCAGCCATTGAATGAATTCTCTGTGCAGCCACAGCAACCTGCTCTTGAGGATGTTTTATGCATCAGATCCACTTACACAGCAATTTCCATGAGGAAATAATTACAGACTCGTGCTTGTTGTCCAGCCTGCACGAGAAATGCTGACTGCCCTGTTGTGGGATCTTCAGGAACAGCCTAACTCTGCTCCCAGCAACTTCACTGGAAAATAAGACCAATATTGAGTGCCTCTACAAATTCTTGTGTGTTTTATCAGTGTTACAGTCCCTGGGTTCAATCTTCCTCTCCCTCACTCACACCCCAAGAGCTGTCCTCGGAGCAATAGTTTGCAGAATTATTTCTTCCATGACTTGTCTAAGTAGATAATCTAAAATACAATACTAACATACACCAATAGTACACATATTAAAAAGTTAACACGTGTTTTTCCTGCTAACCTTAGTTTTACCTTCTCTTCCTACCACCCATGCCACATGGGGTGGGGATCAAAGCATCAGAGGAGAAATCAGAAAATGAGGCTTTTGATGCTCATTCTGTTGTAAAAGCATTGCTTTGCTGTTCCTTGTGCCCTGGAATTGCCCTGAAATCTGTGAGGTTACAGAAATTCTCTGGTGGCACCTGTGGCTTGAGCACCCCTCCACTGACAGGTGAGACAAGAGGAGGCAAAAATGAGGGGAATGGGAAAGAAGGGAACATCCAGGAGAAATGGAGATCCCAGGTGGAAATAGGGGGGAACAGCAAGAAGATAAGCACAATTTTAATAGCAGAGAGGGCCCCAAAGTCACCTCCCCTCTAGTTACTGGTGTGGCTGCAGGGCACTCCAGAGAACCTAAAACACCTTTTCCCCATATCCTCCTGGCCAGGTGGCTCTTCAGCCAGATCATTCTGGAAATCTGCTTCCCTGTGCAGCTGCACAGCAGCCAGGGGCGAACAGGACAGGGTACCAGCATTGTGACACGAGGACAGCAGTCCCTGGAAGCAGTGGGGTCCCTTTGGAGCAGCAGTGCTGTGACCCTGAGCACCCCACTCCCCAGCTGCTGCTCAGGTAAACCAGTCCCAGCTTATCTGAGCTCCTTTGACTCCCACCTTTTCTCCTGGCATTAATGTCTTTAAAGGAGCAGTGAGGAGGAGCATTAAGTCTCAGTTCTCTTTCTCATTGTTGGCTCAATGGGCTGTTAGCTAAAACACACAAAAGAAAGGAAAGCTGCCTGGCTTGAGACCTGCTGAAGAGGCTTTTGCTTACACTGCCTGCATTGCTTTGTTTATCTGACTGCATTGTTTTGCTTCAATAGTTATATTTAGAGCATTCATAAAAAGGATGAAATAGGGTTTTTTTTCAAGAAGCTGTGGCTATAGCTAAGTTCTACTGAGCTCTCTTCAAACAAAGAACTGAGCAAACAAAGAAAAAAAGCAAGACAGGAGGTGGGGACTCCTGCCCCAGCCTGAGCACAAGCAAATGGCCTTGGGTTGAACAAGTGAGGGGCAGCACTAAAAAAGGACAAGTGCAAGAGATGGGCTGGGACTCTCTGTTCCTGACAGGTTTACCTTAATGCTCACCTGGCTAAGTTTGCTCAGTTTAAGGGCATTTTCACATGGAAGTGGATATACAAGCAAGGGGCTGCAAAGGATAATAATTATTTTGCATTTGCACTTTACAAACATGACTGAATTACTTCTCTCAAGACTGCTGGAACAATGGAGGTGTAGCTCAGCAAACAGCCAAGAGTTCAGCCATAAATCCCGTAAAGCTTATACAGAACCTCATATCCTCACACCATATCCACCAACATTCTCCCCCATCGGATATGCAGAAGCTGGAAAAGGAAATGCACGTTTTTCTCATTTTCAGCAACCTTATTGTCCCTGAAGGTTCATTGCTGGAGCTGGTGGATGCACAGAGAGGCTGGAATAGCTCACCTGCAAACTCCAAGTGCCAGCAGAGATGCAAGCACAGAGACTGAGCCCTGACTCAAGCAGGGAGGACTTACAAAGTGTCACAGGAGCTGGCTGCTGTGGGCTGAGGCCTTTTTACCCTTCCACCAGCACCACATCCCCTTTGGAGCTCATCCCTCTTCCCCCAAAAAGGGGTGACGCTCAAAATGATTCAGGTGAAAGAATAAGCAGCTCTTTGCAGGTGTTTCAGTTTCTGCCACGGTATTTATGAACCCACCCCAATGCTGAGTGATGCTCCAGGAAGGTGCCCAGGGAAGCTGAGCAGTGCACAGTTGTTCTAAGGAGGGTGGTGCATCATTGCTGAGCTCAATTTGCATCAGAGAACAATCAAAGCACTTTTATGGGAGTCATTACCACAGGCACACGGTGAGTGCAGAGTCTGGAGCTAAAGCTCTGCAGCAGAGGCAGAACCACCACTTTCATTTGTCACCTCAAGAGAAGACGTTAAAAAATATATAGGAAATGAAAGTTAAGCATAACAGGTTAATAATTAAGGTAGCACAGACTTCTCCACGCTGAAACAGGAACAGAAAGGCAGCACAAAGCATCTGTGCCATGACAACACAGCAAGAGGAACTCTGTGAAAGCACAGGTGGGACAAAGGCAGGAATTGCAGGGTGGGGGCTTATTCCTCACCAGGACACGTCCGTATTTTTGCAGCTTTCAGGGACGAGGTTTGTGACAGGTTTATCACTCTCAGCTACCTCAAGCCCATCCTGACTTTCTCTCCTCCCCTCCCAAAACTCAGACAGCCTCTGTCAGAGCTGGCCATCATGTGCCAGAGCCTGCCTGGCTCCTCCGCCCCTCAGGCTGGATGCTGCAGAGGTGAGACTGGCTTTCAGCAGAGGTCAGCCCCTGCTAAAGGAGGAGACAGCCCCAGAGGCAGCTCCGAGCACTGGAGATGATAGAAGAACACTCCTGAACTGGCAAAGGGGCACAGAGACACACGCAGGAGGGAAGCAGAGGAGTGGAGACAGGAGGCAAAAGTGAGGAGAATGGGAAGGAAGGGACCACATCCAGGGGAAATGGAGAGCCCAGGTAGGAACAGGGAAGCACAGCAAGAGGATAAACACAATTTTAATAGCAGAGAGGCCCCCAAAGACAATAAAGCTCTAATTGGAACAGCAGCATAACAAGTGGCAACATCAGCCCTATACTTCTAAACTTTTACATCACATCCAGGCACAGTGGGAGGGGAAAGAAGCAGAACTAATTTCCTCCTCCAGAGAGGGAGTTGGAGCTGCATTTCCAGGCTTTTGTTCCCTTTTGCCTACCACCCCTGCATGCTCAGCAGCCTCACCAGCAGCACACTTCCTGCAGGCCCCCAGCCTGTCCTCTCCCAAGGGAATATCATCATCTCCAAACATTTGCCTGTGTTCTCCAACCCCATGGACACCGTGGCAGATGCATTAAGGAACCAGACATGCTGTCACTGCTTTGGAGGGGTTAAGCTGCTCTGTTTTCATCTACCTGCAGGTGTGAGTGTTTCTGCCTGTTGTCCTGCCCCAGAGCCAGGTGCCAGCCAGGTTTCTGTGGCAGCTGCTGGGGCAGGGGCAGGGTGGGAGCCCTGCTCCCCGCTCAGCCCTGCCAGGTTATCTGGAACACCAGGTAGCGAGAGGCCCTGCTTAGAAAAGGGACCAGAATCTGTCTTGACAAGTGTTTTGCATGCAGTTAAACAGACAAATGTATTCTGCTGCCAGCCTCTTGCAGGAATTTGACTTGATGCCTGTCACCAAACAGCTTCTTTTGCACTAGAAGAATTACAAAACACTCATACCCTATAATGATCAAAAAGAGAGCCCCCATGCCCACGTTAGATTCCAGAGATGCAATCCACACTCCCTTGCAAGCTAATCACATCTGAGCCTACACAAAATTAGGAGATGCATTTCTGAGGGGTGAAACAGATACTGAACTGTTGTATGATGAGAAGGCCACTGCTCCATGCACTCCTGCAGGCTGTTTGCAGCACTGACACCTTCCCAAGGCATCACTATGTGTGGCACTCACATTTTTTGAAAAATCTCTTTGCCCAGGATTTTTCTCCTGGGAAGCTGAGAAGCTTCAGAGAAAAAGGAAAACAATTCTTATCTCATTTGCTTCTCCTGTGTTTTGCTGCTTTGGAATGTGTTTGGAGATTGTTTCATTGGATTCTGCTGTGAGTTGTTTTCACTCTTTGGACAATCAGGGCCAAGCTGTGTCAGACTCTGGAGAGAGTCACGAGTTTTCATTATTATCTTTTTAGCCTTCTGTAAGTATCCTTTCTGTATTCTTTAGTATAGTTTTGTATTCTTTAATAAAATATAGTATCATAAAGTAATAAATTAGCCTTCTGAGAACATGGAGTCAAATTCATCATTTCTTCCTTCATCGGGGCACCCCACAAATACATTAACCATGCACAGAGAAAGCCTCTCCTCCATCCTGCTCAGCCCTGACCAGACAGGGCACAGCTCAGAGGGGTGCAAACCTAATGCTCCTGGGTGCATCCAGCCACGTGCAAATAATGGGACTTTTACCAACCCATTTCAGTGGGGCTTGTACCCCTAAGTCCAGTTCCTCAGCTGTTTTTCCATACACCACTTTATTTGTGTTATGCTCAAGACAGTCATTGGAATATCCTGCTTCTGTGCAGATATTATATATTTCTATATAGAAATATTTATATATTTCTAAAATAAACTTTTAGAAGAGCACAAAAATAACACTGGTATTTATTTGTTGCAAATATGAGCTCTCAAGAGAGACAAAGTCAGCCTCTTCCTCATTTCACTTTCTGCATCATTTCCACTCTGCCCTTTCTCAGGGAGGACAGTGCCCCCAAACCTCAGCCCCACAAAGACATCAGTGGCACAAAGCAGCTCAGCCTCAGCTGGAGATTGGGGCTCTTCAGTTATCCACACTAAATACTCAATTAAAGACTAAAAAACAAGACAGTGGCACTTTATAAGGCAAGAGCTAACAAACCCCACTTTGTATGGGTTGGGATCTTGCAGCCAATTGAAACCCAAGATGAAGCAAGACCCACCTGAAGCTTTCTGTGTTAAATCCCTAAAGGACTCTCCAGTTTCCTTATGCCCAAGGAGTTTATTCAGGTGCTCTCCCACCTCTATTTGGCCACCCATTCTTACCCAATTTCCCTCCACTTCAGAACTACCAGATATTTGTGGATACCTGCTGAAATTTATTATCCCTGACAGTATTATTGCATGGAGTTTGTTTCCATGGGAAATCAAACAGAAGGACACAGTGATACCGTCCCTTTCTTGGTCTGCACATTGAGTTAATCCCTACCTGGAGCACCCCTGGTGACCATTTAACAACCCCCAGGCCCAGCCCAGCTGGGTCTTTGCAGCAGTGCCATGTCACCCAGCAGCCCACAGAGCCCCAGTTCCTTCCACAACTCCCTTTTTTAACCTCTCCAAGAAGAAAGACAACAAACGGACTGAGCCAGCTTCCAGAAATGGTAACAACTTTGTCACTTCTGGCTATGACTGAATGTGAGCTGGCAGCTCTGCCAGCCCCTCAAGCCACCCAGCCCCTGGTGCTGCTCATTTTTTGGGCTATGCTTGGATTGGCCCATCCCCTATAAATGTGACACAGCAGTACCCACAGGCATTTCAGAGCTTTCAGCATTTCAGCTAAACCCCCATTTGGGGAGGATTTACAGCCTGCCTCTGAGTGGTGTCTGGCTGAAACGTGGCATCCAAAGTCTGGCCATAAGAGCCCTGCCATTGAATCATAAATCTATTGGGCTATTTTTAAATTAGAAGGCTAAAAAATACAAATGAAGTTCACCATTTGCTGACACATCTTTGATCTCAGAAGGAATGTGAATTCCAGAGGCCAACTCTTCAGCTGATGTAAATCAGCACAACTACCCTGGCATCAGTGGAGCTCAGTGATTTACATGCTACAAATCTGTCCCTGTATTTATTAATGGAATATTTGTAGGCAGCTTTCGGGTCAAGTCTTCACTGCTGATGTAACCTACTGGAATCAATGGGGAGTTGCTCATACAAATGCAAAATAAGACTTGGGTTTCTTTCTTCCCACTCCTGATTATTTAATTTTTAATTAAAGCAGAATTGCAGAGCACAAGCCTAACCATGGAGCACCCAGAGCTTTTCAGGCAGCTCTTCCTGGTTGAGACCACAATGAGATTTACAAGGCAGCTGTAGGACATGCATCAATTGCTACTTTTCATCTTTATAGGTTGATCCATAGAGCAATCTGTGCTATTGCTGATCTATATTTATACCACAGGCCTATATCTTAGTCATTTCATAGGGAGACCTGCTAAAACTTCAAACAACAAAAATCTGAAGAACAGAGAGGAAGATTTGGTGTTCCATCCAGGGCTCTCTTCACATTCCTCCTCTCTCCCACATTATCTCCTGCACTCTGTTGCAGAAAGGGTCAAAGATGTGCCTCAGCTGCTTCCAGCGCTGTGTGTGCAGAGTGCAGGGGCTGGAGAGCCCAGCCAGGAGCAGGGCAGGAAGGGAGAGGAGGCACCAAAACCAGGGCATCCCCCTCAATTTCAGCGTGCCCCAATTTCCCCCACCACCTTTTGGCACTGGTACCATCCCTCCCCCTGCCAGGAACCCAAAAGGGACCAGTGACATTCCCAGAGCCTTGTGGAGCTGGGATTGATGTAGAATTTATGCTAAACAGGCTATTTGCATGTTTATGGCTGCACATGCCCCCACAGAGGTGGAGCTGCCCAGCACATTGTGCAGCCGTTTCTGAAGCCCCCCTCCCTGGGGCACTCCCCAGGTATTTAAAGGTGGTATTTTGTATTTAGTGCTGCTCTCTCCACAAACCAGGCACTGGGAGCACCTGCAAGGCCCCTCTCCTGGGGTGTGTGCAGAAAGCACTCTGGCATTAATTGATGCAATGCCCAAGATAGAAATGTTTGCTTGCTTCACTCACTACATTCCTTCATTTACTGAATAATTCAGCTTCTACACAGGCTCAGCTGACCTTTGCTTGATAAAGTCATATTTCCAAGCATTTGCTTGCATTTGGTGTTTTTAATCAGGTTCAAGTCCACTCGTTGCACATCAGAGCAGAGAATAATGATGCAGATCCGTGTTTTAGCCAAGTGATGTTCCTTACAGCACACACACTTCCCCCAAATCACTGAGTTGTTAACTAAAGTGTAAGAGAATTTATGATGCTAAATAAAACCAGGGAAAAAAAAAAAAGATGTTTTAATAAGATGAAAATCCAAATGTTAAAATAATGAGCCATCTGTATGGGTGGCCCTCTCCTGAGAGATGCCAAGAGCTTTACCATCTGTGAAACATTTACCAGCTGTTTCCTTCCTTTTTCGTGAGAACAGAAGAAATCCTTGCAGTTGGTGTTTCTAACTGACACATCCCAGTGAAGGAAACAGGTTTGTTCCACAGCAGGGACCTCTCCCAAAGCCAGCCTGGCTGGAAGGAGCTGAGTATTTTGGTGAGGATTGCTGCTCTGCTTCAGAAAGGTCTGCCCAAACAAAGGCCCAGAGCACTCAGAAATGGAAGAGACAAAACAGCCCAAAACCCACAAACTGATTTCAGGAATTATCTGCTGAATATTTGATCTAAACATTTATTGTTTTGCCTTTTTGAAAACCCAATCTGTTACAGGAATTCAGGATAAATCCATAACCCACTTGAAGCTTAAAGACAACTGCAATAAATAAGTATAATTCAAATATTAATTGCTTAGAACTGGACCTTGTTTTCTCTCTTCTGATCATCTGATAGCTGCAATCAGCACACCCTGCAGCTCTCACCTGGCACCCCTCGAGTCAGGGCTGCTCCTGGGGTCAGACAATGCTGATGCTCTCCAGGGTTTTAGCTGGTGATAACACAGATCAAAGGCTACCAAATAAATACAACTTTAATCCATGAAAGGATATCTCATCTTGTATTATTTGTACCTGATGTGCTGCAGCCCTAATTGCACAACATTTAATTATTTCCTTGGTGCTCTCTCATTTCACTGGCTGCCCATGCCAGTTGAACACAACTTCAGCAGAATTAGCCCTTAAATTCCAAGCTGATGAGATTTGCCCACAGAAGCGAGAACTGAATTCTGCACAGAAACTCCCTTTATGTCTTCCAAATTCATTTTTTTCAAGAGACTTGTGAAGTGAGTCAGGGGAGGAAAAAAAAGTAAAAAACCAGCTTATAATCAATTTGACAGTCCATGGTTGTGTAAGGAGAGCCTTTGGTGATCATTTATATCCCAAACACCACCACAGCCTGCACTTTCCAAGCAGGAATCCTGCCACAGGCTTGGGAAGAACCCCCAGCCCCACCCAACACACTCACAGCACCCAGAGACAGCAGAGGTGAAAGAGAGGAACCAGAGCACAGAGGTTAAATACAAATGGAAATGGAGGAGTCATTTATGCCCTCTTGGGCAAAGCAACTTCCCCAATGTAGCACCCACCCTGCCAGTGAATAACCTTTTCTTTCTCCTGGAAATGAGAACTGAGACCTTAAACTTCAAGTGATATCAAAGAACAGGACAAGTTTTTTGTGAGGCACTCTCCTAGTAAATCTATTTTGTAAATATATATTATAAATATATAATTTTACACTTACAGTAAATGTAGTGAGAAGCAATTTAAAGAGGAATGACAAGCTTTGTAACTTGTACAATGTTTTAGAGCATCACTTTTGAATGAAACTACCTTTCACCAGAAAATCTAAAGCCTTCAAAAACCAGTGAAAATTCAGTTTGATGCCACTCTTGAAAGGGAAGTTCTGGAAAGCACCCTGTCAATATTTATCCCCAGAGAAACTGAGGCATGAAGGAGCACAGATTTCTTTTCAGGCTGATGAAACTGCTCTGGCCTCTAAGCTGGCAAATCAGCCCAGCTGGAGGGGAGCCCCGATGGTACCAGAGCCCTTCCACTGTCCTTCAAGGGCCAGGAAACCCTTGGGATGCAGGGTGCTGTGGGAAACGGGGCTTCCTTTGTTTGGAGCTCAAGTGATTTTAACTCCTTGCATCCCCTGGTGCCCTGAGCAGCTGCACCTGCAGCAGTTTTGTTGGGAAAGCCCCCAGTGCCTGCTGCAGCCCCTGCCAGGGCTGAGTGTGTGCAGAGCTCACTCTCAGGTCTCTGCTTTGCTCACCTGTCATTGCCAGTGCTCAGACTCTCCTGGAACCTGTGCAATCAGTCAGCTGGCAATAACAAACCCCCAGGTTTTATAGGTGTTTCAAGTCCTGGGCCTCTGTTCAGATTTAGAGAGTCACAGAATGATCTTGAGGAGCATCAAGTCCCCACCATTCCCCCAGCACTGCCAAGTTTGTCACTAAATCTTGTCCCTAAGAGCCACATTTACACAACTGAAACCCCCCCAGGAATGGGGGTTCCACCACTGGGCCAGGCTGGACAATTCTCTCAGGAAAGAATTTCTCCCTAATATCCAACTTAAACCTCTCATCTCCACACACCAGCTCATGTTCATAGCTATAAAAACCCACAGCTGAGTGTGCTAGCTAAGAACAAACAATAGCCAGGTTTCTAAATGAAGCCATCTTAATTTTTTTTTTTTTTTGTTGCTATTTTCAAATCTCTCAGGATGATTTTCCATGGTTTTCAATCCCTTGCATTGCCTCCAGCATGCATCTGCATGTGCACATTAACCCATTGTGCTCTCAGTTGTACTCTGTAGGACAAAGGTGGCTCTGAACAAAGCCCACCTGGAATTTCCCCACCCACAGGGAAAGCCTCTCTTGGCATTTGACATTCCTGTGTCACCCAGGGAATGTCACACCTTGCTTTTCTGTGTTGAAAGCTGCAGCTTTAGCAGTTAGTACATCTAAATGACACCAGTTACAGCACCCAGTGTTTAAATTCTGGATGATAAAAAGGGTTTGTAAGCACAGCCTCCTCTCCCTGCTCCTGGAGCTGCTCAGTGGGTTGGGAGGAACAGCAGAGCAGACTCAGGAACAACGAGGTGACAGGGGCAGGCTTCCTGCTGATTCAGGGGCTGCTCAGTGCTCCTGGTCCGTGGGTGTTTGAGATGTAAACTCACAGAATCCAAGCCCTCAGCACAGCTAAAAATCCCATTTCACTTGTTGGAAGGGTGGCTGTGCTCACCAGAGTGTCCTGGATGAGCTCCAGCACAGGTAACTGCATTCTGCTTCAGCAAATTCTCCCTCCATTTCCAGTTAGGAGAGGGATTCATCGTTTTTGGCTTTGTGCTGCTCCCATGACAGGGGTGAACAAAGGCAGCAGTTGACACTGATCAACTTTTTGACACATTGCTGGAGAAATGGGCTCGCTCAGGAAGTAATGGGGAATGTGAACACTTCAGCTGGAGAGCCCTGCACAGTTCACTCAGGGACAAGAGGGGCTCTGCCAGCAGCTCCAGGAACCAGAGAGAAACAGCAACAGCCCCAGGACAAGGCTCTCAGGGCATCATGGGATAAAGAATTGGGCAGAATTCCCAAAAACTCCTGCTCCTTCTCTCTCTGGTCCCAGATAACACAGGAAGGGCTCAGAGAACAGACCCTGACCCCACATTTAAGTTTGCCAGGGACAAATGGCTCTATAAACCTTTTAAACCTTTGTGCAGTCAATGACACTAAAGCATGGCCTGACTGCCAGAGGATGCACAGGACACTGAGCCAATCAGTCATCAACACAAAAAAAGAGGATTCCAGCATTTCTGCCCAGCTGGGAATGCCAACCAAGATCTGGAGATGCTCCTGACCAAGAGGTTTCACCTAAAAAACACCACTGTACAATTTACATGCTTAAACACTTCAAAATGATCCCTTCTCCTGGTCCAGAGGGTCCTTAAGAGCAGCTGAAGGACAAGAGTACAACACCCATGCAGCAGGCTGACACTCCTCAGCACCACAGCAATGGCAAGGACCAAAATAAAGCAGTTGTAAGAACCCCCTGTGAGAAGCCTGGCTTTGCTGACCCCATCTTTCTCCTATTTGTATAATATTTATGATGCTGCATCTCTGAGTTCCTGCATGGAGCATCCCATGCCAATTCACAGGCCAGGTGCTGTGTGGGTGGGTGCTGTGTGGGTTTCCCCTGTGCTCAGATGCCTGAGCCACCAGAGCTCAGCTCATGTTCAGCCAGGCCTGAACACCCTGGGAGCCAAGATGAGCAATCTGTGCCAAGCTACAGAGGCAGTCTGGGATCAGAACACCTCTGAAAAAGCTCTGGCTAATAGCTGGTGGTGGAAAGGGTGCAAAAACTGTGCACAAAGACATCTCCTGCTCACTTGGGCAGCCCAACTCACACCTCGTTCGTCAGCGTGGCACTGATCTCCAGCTCATCATTAGTTAGTGCCATGGACATCCAGGAAAGGCACAATTCCCACCAGAGGAGAGAAACCAAACTGTATTTCTGGCACTTCCTCCAGAACTCATTTGTCAGCAAATTTGCTGTTTTCCTGGAGCTGCCCAGGAAGATCTGCTTTACAGCTTTTGTTGTTGTTTATTAATTACCCAATCTCAGCAGTCTGCTGGGATCTCCACCCTGAGACTCAGCACCAGCATTTCCCAGGGCTCTCCAGAACCTCCCTCAGCTTCTCAGGGGGGAAAAGCACCCACATTTAACACTGGGCTGGAATTCTGCAACACTCCAGGCTCCACAGCTCCCATTTGCCTCTCCACTGTCAATCCTCATGTGCTGTCAGTCTCTTTTGCTTTTTACTTTGGTAAAAAAGAAGCACAAAACCCAATGTAAAATTCAAATAGGGCTGGGAAGTACATTTTGTATCAGATTGCCTCAAAACCTCCTGCAGCTTTTTGCAAAACGAAGCCCATGTTCTCCCAAGTTCTTGGGCACATCTGGAGTTTCACAGTTTTGGATCAAACCAGATGACAGCAGTCTGTCAAAAGACAGCCAGAAGCCCATCAAACAGATATGCAAAAGAATTAAATGAAGAAAACTCTTTTGAACCCGAAATAGAATTTTTATGTAACACAGAAATAGTTCTTTTCCCAAACTTCCTTTCATGGGAAGGACAGAAAGTTGATTCTTTCTGTCTGAGAACAACACTTTGGCTTTGCTGATGACAGTCTTTGGGAACAGAAAGGCAGGAGCATTTTCTGGGAGCTGTGGGCTCATTTTACACACATGAAAGGCAGGGCTTGTCTTGTGCACGATGGGGAGAGGGGATGGAAACCACCCCAAGATCTGGGGTTACCCTCAGGAGCCTCACTCCCAACCCCAAAGTTTTGCATCTCAAGCACTGAAAATTTTAATTAAATCAAAGCACACAAAACAAACACACAAAATAGGCAGACCAGTTTGTTGGGGAAGGACTTTTTGGCTAATCTTGAGAGAGAGTGGCTCACAGCACTGTGCTTGGCCTCAGAAATTTAATTGTACCTAAATTAAGACTGAAAGCTGATCAGGTTGGATTAAAGCCTAGTAGGATTCTGAAACAGATTTCTCGCTCTGTCCTCTGCTAATATTTTTCCAAACTGCTTTTTTGGCAATCCTTTCCTTTTTGCACCCAGTTTTCCCTGTAAATGAGCAGTGAAATTCCAAAGGACTCTATCAGGAGTTAAAATCACTCAGTGTATATTTGCCAGCGCATGCAGTATTTATTTTTAAACAGTGCCAAAAGTGTTTATAGATAGAAACAACAGGACAACCCATAATTAAATAACTGTTTCTGCTACATCTGCTATTTAGCAACTTGAAGGAAAATAATTTCCCAACAACAAATAGGGATGGTCAAGAAAGCTCTCAAGTTTGGGCCCATTATTACCATATAAAACAACATATTAGTTGCTTAGCTACCAATCATAAAAGAAGGCCAATTAAAAATGAAAGAATCTTAACTAGCTGCATGGAATATAAAAGTGAAAAGTTAAAAGCTGTCAGGTGGTTAGTGGAGAGAATACTGAGCAGTGATTGACAAACTGGGCTTGCTTTGCTTCAAATTTGGCTTTGATTCAATAAATGATTGACACACTGATGTCGTCTGAAATAGCAGATTGTGCTTTGGAGAGGCTATTTAGCAGCCCATTGATTGACAGGTTACTAAAATTGTCCCACGGACAGAGGTAACCAAACAGAGCTATATTTTGACAGGTGGGCTTTTTTTTGCTTTTTTTTTTCACCTGTATTTGCTATACCATTTATATTAAAAGCAGGAGTAGAGAAAGGACCATGAAAGTGTCATTCAATCTCCATGAAAATGGCTCAATGGTTCCTTTTGTAATATTGCTCCACAAACCTAAAATTCCATTCCCCCATTAAATATCATTTTTTTAATGGAAAACCCTAAAAGCAAACCTGAACAGCCTCAGACTCCTCTCTCAGAAAGCCTTTGCACACCAAGCATAAAAAATAACAACCAACCATTTTCCCAAGAGGTCCTAGGCACCAAAGCCAGTTCTCTGGGAAGGAGGCATCACCCTCAGCCTGGGACTCAGCACTGCCAGGAGCACATCAGGGGATGAACCACACCTGAATTTGGGCTCTGCAAGCCTGAGGAGTGTGCAGAGCCCCTTCAGCCTCCTCTGAGCAGCTGTGAGAGCACAGAATAACAGCAGGAGTTGGGCACCAGGGACACAGGTGCTCCACAAGTGCCTCGTCACTTAGGAGCAAAGGGAAGAATATTCCAGCTAGAGAGAGATTAAAAAACTCCCAGAACTTTGCTTTAACCAAAGAACAAGAACCACACAGCACATTTCCTAAATAACCACAAATACAGTATTACTCCACAGTCCAAAACAAAACCATTTCCAGGTTTTTATCACTCTTATTTTCCACACTTTTAACACAAACCAAATTATTATTGTTTAACAGAAAGTCTTGTTGTTTCTGAACACCTTACTTTTCGTTCCTAAATTTCCAGTTAGGAAAATACTTTTCCTCATAGTTCTTACTCATAGTGATTTAGGCTTCCACATTTCTGAGGTGCTCTTTTATAACTTTCAGTCATTTCTACAGAAAACTCTTTGCTTTCCATTGCCAGCTTCTCAACTGATTGTGAGCCACTGACAAAATTCCATTTAAAAAAAAATAACTAAAGACACATTGGTCACAGAGAAAGCATTAAATATGTTACCAGCTTAGGCATCAACACTTCAGTTTAGCACCTGAGTTTACAGGTAAATCAGCAAACTTGAGTTTTCTCTGCTTATGAAAAGAAATAAATTATTTTTTCCTTCAGAGAAATTCCTTCACAGAACAAATTCAAACCAGGCCACAGTAAAAGCACAAGTTAAAAACCAGAACTGATAATCACTTACCTGAAATAACAATGTACAGAGCCAAGATGGGCTGAGCAGTGAAGGGAAGAGCCTCTCCCTGGAGCATCCTGAGCCTCCCAAAAACCAGCCCTGCCTGTGGATCACTTAAATCCTGCCCCTGCCCTGCTCCAGCCGCTGCTCATCGGGGGAATTGCAGCATCTCCTCGGGATCTGCATCACCCAACCGTTGGATGGAGATTGGGAACACCTGGAGCGAGCCCCACCCAGAAATGCAGCTCAGTCCTTGGACCCAGGTGCAAATGGTCTCATGAACATTCAGAAAAAACGTTGGGAAGTTCTGTAAAAAAAAAACCCGTTGCTTTCCTTCAGTTTTCACGTTTTGTTTTTTGAACTCTTGCATTCTGCTGTACAAAAACTTCGTCCCTTATATCAATTTATTAAAATTACATTTCAATTGAAACATTTTGATGACTTGAAATTAAGCATTTTGTCCCTTTTAGTGCTTTTAGATTTTCAGTTAAGCTTTCTCAGCATTGTTTATTAAACAAATGTGCTTGGTATGTGCAAACTGTGTTTGTCCATTTGTCTTTACTTGACATGGAAAAAACTCCCAGGATGACTTGGGGGACATGGGACAAGTGACAATTTGGGGAATTACAGATTTTTAACGTATTTAGTGCCTCACCTTTTCCCCATTTATAAGAGATACAAGCCTGGAGGCTTTACAAAGCACCACTACCATTTTAGGGCCATATTATTGTACAGATATATCAATTATTCCAATTTTCAGCACAAATTCATTCAGTAGCTATAAATAATAAAAATAATCATACTAATAAAAGACAAAAAATTGCTGCTGGCATCATGGACAGCCAAATGCAGTCCCTGTGCTGTTCATTTCCTCGTTTCAAATTAAGCTCTGCACAGTCATATTTTGGATTCACTGGGAAAAAACCCTGATATCATCTTCAAACTTTTCCTTTGCAGCAGCCACACAGGCATTGCATAAAACATCACCATTTATAATTTGAACACTCCAAGTTTATTTTTAAGAATCTATTAAAACAGATTTTTCAATGAAACATGGTATTTTAAGAAAAGAGGAGCTGGAAGAACACTGCCTCCTTGATGATGCTTTTCTCCCTAAAAATGGCAGGTTTCAGCTTTTCTTTTTTAAAATTTTGTCTTTTTCCAATGTCTTTTAAAAAATTATGTCTTTTTCTTTTCTTTTTGAAGACTACGGTCAATTTCTGCCCAGTTCCAGTTAATTGTTATTATTTTCAAAAATTCTAACTAGCTTGCTGTTTTTTAAGAAAGAAAATAAATACACAAGCCCAAGTTCCTGCTGATCAGGGACTTAATATCCACTGAAGAAAATAGGTTTGTGGATTGTGGCGTGAACAACTTTCATATCCAACTAATTTAATTAGCTGCTTTTGCTGGTTTGTTGGGAAATGATACCACAGCCATCACCTCCTGCACTTATTTCAGAAAAAGCAGAGTGCTTATTTAGTCTTTTTTTCGAACTGGAGACTTGTTGTGACTTAAGGAAGGAGGAATTCAGTTCAGAAATGGAAAGTTTCCGGGCTGTTTGAGTCTTTGCAAGAGTGAATGATAAATCCTGGGGCTGGGCTGCCATGGGTAAAGGATGCACGGTGAGCTGGGGGTGCAGCTCTCAGTGAGATCAGGTGTGACAACAGCTCAGCTGGTGGCACTGGGGGAGAAATGAGCCCCAGATGTGGCTGGAGAAGGTGCCTGCAGCCAGAGCTCTGCAAACCCCTGCACTGCTTGAAATTCTTCTTACTTGGCCCCAAAAGAGGAGTTCTTGCAACCAAAGGGTGAATCCTGCAGGGAAGATTAGAAGGGAAAGAGCTTTGGAGATGCTCTCATGACTCAAAGCAGAAATTATTGGTGATAGCAGCACTTCATCCCAGGAGGGGAAATTTAACCTTCCCTACCACCCCACCAAACTTATCTGTGTCCACACCAAGGGGAAAAAGGATTTTGCCCCGGTGCTGCTGTTCCACCCTCTTGTGGGTAGAAGGACTATTCTATAGCACAGCATGGAATATTCTTATCAAAGCAAAACTCTAAATATATATTCTGTAAACAAATGAGTGCTTGTCTAAATGTGAAAAAAGTGCAGCAAAAACTTATCCAAGTTCCTCACAGTGACCATGAATGCACTGGGAAAGAATTACAAAGAGAAAGTCACCAAATGAGATACAACTCAAAGGAACATAATAAGGAGAAAGTGTTTGGTAAGTGCCTTCTCTATGCAGGAAAAGACCCAGGAAAGATTACACCTGTCACTCAGCAAAGGGAGAAAGTTTCTGACAGATCACCCTAAGAAAGCCTTTTTTACTTTCATCTTCACTCTGGGAATCAGCTGTGATCAGATTGCAAAAATAATCCGGGCCAGTGTCAGAGGAGGGTGAGCTCTGGCTGCAGGAGGAGGAGAGTTTTGAGACTACTTAGAAAGCACAGAGGAAAGGTCAGGACATGGAACAGGTCTCAGAAGAACCTCAGGACTATCAGTGGCCACCCCTGAAATCTTGTGGAGGCCCAACAGTTTCCAGAAAAGAGCTCCAGGACCATCCAGTCCAAGCTGTGACTGGTCCCCACCTTGTCCCCAGCCCAAAGCACTGAGTGCCACATTCCTGAGAAACCTCCAGGGATGGGCACTCCAAACCTCCCTGGGCAGCCCCTGCCAAAGCCTGACCACCCTTTCCATGAAGAAATTCCTCCTGATGTCCAGCTTGAGCCTCCCCTGGCACAGCTTGAGGCCATTTTCCCTTGTCCTGTCCCTGTTCCCTGGGTGACACATCCTCCAGATGACTTGCAGGGGGTTGGAAGAGGTAGGAAAATCACACTCCAGAATTATCCCCTCACGGCCCATTGTCAGGCTGGAATAATGTCTGGAGTGTGTCCTGGGCCTGGCAATATCCAACACTTTTATTAATGTCTCAGGAGGTGGAACAGCAAATATTGAGCAGCAGATCTGCAGATGGTACCGAGCCAGGGGGGACGGCAGCAGCCTTTGGAGGCAGCATTGTAATCCAGAACGAGCCTGACAAATTGCAGGAACACTCGGAAAAAATAGGATGCAATTCAAGATGAATCAGTGCAAAGTTGTCACTGATGCATAATCAACCGCTCAAATATAGGATGGGGACAACTGATTACAAAGCAGTTCTGCAGGAAAGCAGCTGGGGCTGCACTGAATCAGAAGCTCTCCGTGAGTCAACGGTGTCATGCTGCTGCAGAAAGGGCGGGTGTCAAACTGGGACATGTAAACAGCAGTGTCATGTGTTAGACATGTGAAGTAATCCCACTCGCTGCTGGGGAGGTGGAAAACACAATCCAGCAGTCAGGTTTTGGCACTGCACCTCAAATCATATGTTGTCCAGCCACGGAGCAGTGAAATGAGGGCCAGGGCCAGGGAATGTGATGTGCAAGGGATGGCTGAAGGTGTGGGGATGGTTTGGGGAGTGGGGGTAACAAAGATGTTAAAAACTGCCTCAAAGACGAAGGGAAGAAACTGTTCTCCATTTTATTTGAGAAGGCCCCCAAAAAGAAACAGTTTTCCAGCAGTAGGATGAATTTTGCCACGGTAAAGCCACTGGAAGAGGCTGCCCAGAGGAGTTGTTGAATCTGCATGGCGCTGGTCAAATGTGCCTCAATGGAATGAGCACAGTTAAAGCTGTTCCTAGGCAGGGACTGCAACAGGTCTACAAGGTTCTCTATTTTCTCTAAAGAATCCTCAGTCTGTCCTCAAGTTGATTCTTTCAAAATCGTTGTAACCCAAATCCTTTTTAAAATGATGTTCCTCCAATATTTCTAAAAAGAAAGAAGTAAACGCTGAGGCTGACAATGTCATTAACTGGCAATACTGAAATTTTTTTATTTATCAAATCAAATATTTCTAACCCTTTCTTTGTTTGCAGGACTTACCAGAATTTCCACTTTTTCTTTCTCTACGGTGGTAGGGAAGGCGTGAAAGGGATCACCAACACTGTGAATTTCATTCAAGAGGAGTTGTGTACCTACATATATATAACTTCTAGAGGGGAAAAAAAGGAAGGAAATAAAACAATCCCCACGTTTAATTATCAGCAGAACAGTCACTGAAAGAAAGACGGACAACAAAAATAAGTAAGATAAAACACTGCAAGTCAGAGGGCTGAGCTTGTTGTGACTACACTGATGGGAACTGTTATCAGAGTCAGGTACACAGAGAGCATTTGGCCATTTATTGCACAGAGAAGTGGCTGCAAACTTTCCTGTAAGGCACAACAAATCACACGCATTAGGCTGAAAAATCGGACCCAAACCAGCCCAAACTACAGCAAGAGAGGATTTTCACAATCCCAGGTCACACTGTTGCTCCATGTAATCTGCACCTAACCAAGAAATTGAAAATCCTCTAAGAACATACCTACTTGATTGTATATTGCTATATTTGGGGGGAAAAAAATCCTTCTGGATCCCAGTGGGGAATTCAGCTCATGCCCTGAAGCATGAGATTTGATTACTCTTTTTTGAACATGCATAACTGCCATTGCTATTACTGGTCATAACATTTTGTCAGGAAAGAGAAATATTATTCTGCAATGTAATAAAAATAGATAAAATTCAATATAGCTTCAGAATCATTTGCTGCATTTCCAAAGTAAACATTAAGCACCCATCGAGATTATTCCATTGGATAAGCCAAGGAAGCCTCCAGTGCTATCTGTTCGTTTTATTATCTCTAATTTTCAAGAGTGCAAAAATGCCTTCAGTAAATATTATGGGTTCTTCCTGTGCTAAAAGAGATGCTAAATGACCTTCACCAACTTTGTTATAAATAACAGGAGCAGGGAGCACAAGCACGCTGGGCAGTTCCAGCTCTATTCAAACCTATCAGCCAATTTTGACCCGTGGATAAAAATGGACACCAGACTCTGCTTGCTTTTTTCCCCCCTTCTTCATAATCCCAGCCCAGTTCCCTCTTGAAAGGCATTCTGTTCTGTCAGCCATAATGGCATCTGCTGGTGGAGACAGGAAGCCATAAATCTGTAGGGTTCCTCTCGACCAAGCCTTGTTAATGCTCCCATTTATCACCGAGGATAGGGTGCCATCTCACTCCTGCTCCACTCACAAGTCCATCTTCTCAATTCCCCTTTCCCCAAGGAGTAACCATTTAAAACAGTGACTTTCTCATCTTGGAGGCTGCGAGCGGCACTGATACAAATCCCGTCCCCAGCGTTTGGATTGGAGCCACGACTCTGGAGAACAATGGCTGTCCTCTGATCCCAGAGCATGCTGAACTGCTGCCCTGCCTGAACCACAGCTCCTGGCTGTGCAACTTGCACAGGAGCAGCACATGGAGAGGTTAAAATAGCAGAGGACTCTGTGTTTGCCACCCCCTCGTGCCTGCCAGTGCCCCAACACCCACATCGTGTCCCACGGTTTGGGAGAAATCCTACTAAAACATCACTGGGTTAAACAGCATTTACTACACAATCCTTCACAATAAACAATCTATCAGAGGTGCAGCACCTTTCTGTGCACCCAGGGAGGAGAGGAAACAGAAAACCAGCCAGAGGTATCTGCAGTTTCTGATTTGGGAACCAACATGCAGAAGCTGAGGGGTTCAAAATCTCAAATCAGGACACACGAAACGTGAAGGGAAAATCTTCGTTTGCCACTCTGTGCTGAACTACCTGATCCAGAGCCAGGCTGCACTTTCCAAGGCAGGTAGTGAGGAGCAGTCATTGCTCCTCATGCCAGGGCAGGGATAACTGTCCCACTGCTGTGGCCCCTCCTGGCCCTGTGTTTACACCTGCCTGGACTGGAGAGAAAGTGGAAATCCCTGGTGTGCACCAGCAGGGTTTTACACCTGCTGCACACAGCTACCACAGATCCCCACGATTCCACTGATCAGAGCAGAGCTGTTCACTCCTGGGTGAGTTATGCCAGGCAGAAGTGGAAAAATGAGTATTTTATGGTAGTGTTTTCCTATTTTATCTTTCAAACGAAGCATTTGCTTGCACCAATAAATACTTTCTTATTGCATATAAAAATTGCTGGAGTTCGTACAGGGAAGGCTATCAAATAATTTCAGTGACACCAATTGGGGGACACTCTCAAAAACACAGCCTGGTGTTGGGCTGCTGAACACAAAGGTCACTTGGGGGCTGCAGGCCTGTGCCTTGCAGATGGCCCAGTGACACTGCCTACAACACAGTGGCTCTTCCTGGTGCTTTGTAACTGACAGATATATTAAATATTTATATTTATATTTACATTTATATTTATATTTTGTTATAATATATCTATATTTATATATTTATATTTGAGAGGGATGTAAATTATTCCTATTAAACCCATCAGTTTCATTAGAAAGAGTCAAATGCCAAAACAGAAAAAAAGCACAAACAAAAAAAAGCGTAAAAACTCAGTTCTACAGCAACCTCTTGGTTAAGATACGGAGTATCAGAAAAGCCACTTTTAGGAGGTCTTATACAAATTATAGATGAATACATAGAAATTAGTCTGTCCTTTCCACCCCAAATCACATTTAAACCTTGAAGGTGTTCACACCAGCTGGGGGAAAAGACCCCATCCTAAAGCTGAAGGAATAAATGGAGCAGGGGAAGTTGTCTCTTGTGTCTTAGGGACTGACACTGTTCAAAGCTCCAGTGCCACCTGCCCTTCTCGGCCTGGCAGTTTGGTGGGGCTCTGAAACGGTGACAAACTCTGCTCGGGAGGAGGAGACACAGATTTGGCTTCCCATGAGGGTGCAGCAGCACCTGATGGATGGACCTGACTCTCCCTAAATCCAGATGCCAGGGGAAATTCGGGGAGCAGGGTGGTTTCACCCAAACTTCACCAAACTTCCAACCCTCTGATCCCTTCGTGTTCCTATGGCTGGGACACCTCAGGGTGCAGGGAAGGGACCTGGTCCCCAGCCCCGGGCTGTCCACAGGTGGGAGGGAGCACCTGGGGGAGCATCCCCCGGTCCCCAGCCCCGGTCCCCAGCCCCGGGCACACCTGGGGGAGCATC